>JANPWX010000331.1:2838971-2929377 GCA_024734555.1 Trochalopteron elliotii | reverse complement strand
AGGACGGACCTCCTGCCCAGCCGTGCCTTCTTCGCGCTTCCCCCGCGGACCGGGAAAGGCGCTGGGCAGCCGAGGCACCAGGCCGCCTCTGCGAGGTGGCCCCGCCATCGAGCGCTCACTCTCGGGGACGAGCCGTCTAACCCTGCCGCCGTAGGAGGGGTTCCCGTCCCTCCGTACTACCGCCATCCCTTTTTCGGCGGCAGGTTCAGGAGGGGAAGCCGAAATGAAACGAAAATGTCCTTGATCCCAATAGCGGAAGGAGCCCGGCTCTGCTCGCAAGCACTTCGAGGGGAGAGCTGTGGCTCCAGCCGACAGTGCCGGCGGGAGCACGGCGCCGGCCATGGTCCTTTCCGAGCCACAAGGCGCTGCTTTCCCCCAGCAACCCAAGCCCAAAACGGCGGCTGTCCGGGGGGGGGGAGCGTGGCGGCTGCCCGGGCGGCCGCTGGGCCGCCTGGCGAGTCCCCCGGCTCCGCGGCATAACGCCTCGGCCCCGCGGGAGCCGGCTCTGCATCCATTGAGCATCGCCGGCTGTCTCCATCCCCTTCGGGATCTACGCGGCCCCTTCCGGCTGTGCCAATGGGATAAGAAAAATATTTTTTTAAAAGCCAAACCCAAAGCGTCTTTACTGCGTACGAGCTCCGACCAAAGGGTTTCGGGACAGCAGCATCTCTGCAGACCTACCCGCGCTTCCATCCTTCCCCCCAGTGCTTTTATTAATGAGCCTTTTTCTGTTAACTCTGGTTCATATGGAGAAGGAGCTGCGGACGATAGAGAAGCAATCTCTACAGCCAGGCAGGGAAGGGAGCGACTCGGCCGGAGCCGAGCAGCACGTAATAGGCTATTACACCGTATTTCGGTGCCCGGAAGGCAGCGCAGCCCCGGCCGAGGCGGGCGCAGGGAGCGGGGCTCACCGGCAGGCCGGCCCGGCTGGACGCCTGGTGCGGGGTTGAGCTGGCCGCTACCGCAGTCCTCATAGGCTCTCTCCTGCCCTCCGGCTCCCTACTACGATCTGCAGCTTCCCCGTGTTCCTCACACACGTCTCCCGAGCTTGGCTTTCTCCCCGGCTCCGAGCTTGCGTTTTCCCGCAATCACACGCTGCAATGCTAACCGCAAGGGATTTCCTCCGTGAGATATCAAGCTTATCGACCCACCTCACCTTAACAGACTTGCGAGACTCTTCAGTATTGCATGGCTTCTTTAAAATAGTTCTGTTTAGATTTGTAAACTGTCAGGGGCAGAGACCACAGACCAGAGCGCCTGTGCCCTGTGGCTCTTTTCTTTCAAATTAGCGGCTTACAGCTGGAAATGAAAGAAGAGTTTTGCCACCTTCGTTGCAATTAAGGAAAGTTCCCTAGATCCGAGAGAGAAGTAACTAACAAGCCCCTCCACCCGAGCAACAACTGCAGCTGCTCCTTCGCCGCAGCCTAAGGCCACCCCAGTGCCGTTTGCCCCGGGCCAGGCGGTGACCCCCGCTTCACCCCGAGGTGGCCGCTCCGAGCGGCGCCGGGACGGGAAACGAGCGTTCCGTCTGCCGCACACTGCCCGAGCTGCGGCGTGAACGAATGCGGGAAGGCGCAGCAGCAGAGAGCTGCCGCCGTCGGCCCGGCAGCCAGCCCAGCGCCTCCCTTTACACCCCTAATGTGCATACGGGACGCAGGGTGCCAGGGAAGCCCGCACTTCCCCTCTAACCGCGCTCGCCCGGGGTGAGAACGAGTGACGGCGGAGCTCTGCAGGACATGCCGAGCGTGCAGAGCTGAGGACTCGTACCCCGAGGCATGAATCATTTTAATTACAACGATTTACATACATTAGCAAGATAGCATGTTTGCTGCCCCATCGGGCTCCGACCTAGGAGCAAAACATCACCCGCCCAGGTTGGACACCATCGCCTCACAAGGAGCTCTCCGAGTTCTTACGGCCAGCGGAGACCAGATGCGAGTTAAGACCTCAACAGAACCGGCAGGACAGAGCCGATTCCGAGCCCCCTCCCCGTCAGCTTCCCAACGAGTTGAGCTCGGGCTTGCCCTGCCGCGCTCAGGACGCGGTGCTCATTAGCGACTGTGCTGGACAGAGCAGGGTGCTATTTTGCTCCTAAATCCAAACTTTGCCTCTCAACAGACACTCTTATCTTCGTACGCCAGTGTTAATTAAAACTTCAGCAAATGCGTAGGGAGAACCCTCTCCTCTGCGGCACAAGGCAGCAGTTCCCGCCGGCTCCTGCCACGGGAAATGGTGCTCAGGGAGCAGAGCCGTGGCGGGACCACACGGGGCCCCGGTGCCGGCCCCCAACTCCCGCCCTCGCTCCCCACCGTCAGGCTGAAGCCAAAGGCAGGGCAGGCTGTGACTAAACAGCTCGGCCGGCAGCTGGGGTACCCGGCTGAAAGCTGAGAGTTTTCTGTGCAAGTAACTGAAGGCTGCGGATTTGATTAGAAAAAAAAGGGCAGACAGCGAAGGGGATTTCGAGTGAAGATAAACAACAGGGGGTTATTGAACTATAAAGGCTGAAAGCGCCGATGAACAGATCGAGGAAACGCATCCTAATACACACGAACCGTAACTATCCCGTAGCCTGGCTCCTGCAAGAAGGTAGCTCAGATCCTCCTGGCCGCGCCACGAACCTGGCTTGTCCCTGGCTTGTCCCTGGCTTGTCCCTGGCGGAATCACCGCAGATGGAAAGCTGACAGGATAACGCTCAGCCTTTTTAGGCTTTCGCAAGCCCTGTACTGCTACCTACGGGGCTCAGCAAGGCGCTTTCTGCAGAGGGGTCACACATGGGGCCCAGGGGCAGGAAAGGGTCAAATCCTGTCGTCTTTTCCTGTGACCTCAAAACTTTGCCAGCCAATATACACCAACACATAAAAAGAGTTTCGGGGCTGGAGTTCGTACTTGGCACGTGAAAGGAAGGGCCCCTTCGGGGTTAGGGGCTGTCTGGCCGTTCCCAGCACCTTAAAGGGTGGCCAAAAGGTGGCCCGCCGCCCGAGGCAACCCCGGTAGCCTTGCCGAGGCGGCGTCTTTCAACCTGGACGTGGCTTCTCGATGTAGCGGAACGAGGCAGAAGCCTATGAGGCAGATACCGGGGCAGCTGCGAACTGGGGACACTACCCTGTCTGCCCGCCCTTCGCCCGCTGGGCTCCACGGAGCTGATCCTCCTCTGCTTCCACAGTCTCTGACGACACTATCTCCGTGCCACTCCTGCCCCGTTCTTGAGATGTGAGCAGGGCGCGGAGAGGGCCAGCAGCAAGTGCTCGGCCGCTGGCGGGGGCTGCCACCTCCCAGCCCCGCAATGCGGCCTCAGCCGCCGCCGGCGTAGTCGCCGTGGCCTCGGGGGCTGCGCAGCCACCGTGTTCAGGCAAGGCACCACTGTCGCCAAGCACCGCTGTCACGCAGGGAGAGCAATTCCACCTAATGTCTCTTCTTCCTCCAGTCCTTGCCTCTCCCCCAGCCGCCCTGCCCCCTCTCCCCCCCCGCCCCTCTTCGCCGTAGGGGCGCCCGGCCTGCGCGCAGCCAGCGCGCTCCCGTGACAAATTTCAAGTTTGTAAAGGGACGGGTGAGAGTTATCCACCGTTTGAAATCCCATTATAAAACCAGAGCAGACGCAGTGCTCGTGTGCTCCCCGTCACGGAATCGCTCCAACTAAATCAGCATCCAACAAGAGAGTTTGTCCCCAGTGGGGACAGCAGCTCTCACTTACTCTGTTCCGCGAACCGCTGCACTCCTGCCCCAGAAAGAGCCCTTCAGCCACACCGTCCCTGCGGGGTGGCACTGTTATTTCTTCCTTGCTAGCGTTTCGCTGGGATCCAGAACCCCCCAGTTCCCCGGCCGAACGGGCCCCCGCCGCTGCCCCTCGCAGGGGTCCCAAGCCCCCGCAACCTCCCACCCCCCGAAAGACGAAACGCTCCAAGATCTCTGCGCTTTGTCAACGCAACCGAGTATTTGACAGTCACAATTACCTGTAAATATTCTGATCGTTTTGTATACGGGACACTTTTTTCCCTAAGCCTGGCAAGCCTCACACAAGCGGAACTGCAACACTACCGCAACTTCACCGCGGCAGACGGCGAAATTCCGCGCTCCGTTCTCGGCACTGAGTGCGATCTTTCTCGGTACCGCAGAACCCAGGAGCAGGAGAGAGAGGTACCCCTTCCCCCTCTCCACACCCTGAAGCGCAACAGCTAAACACTTGATTTAAAACGCTAACATTTAGGCAAGAATTCAAATCAGCCACAGGAAAAAAAAAAAAAAGAGGAAATAAAAAGAAGAAAAAAGACAGGGATGCCTGTTATTAAATCATCCTTTCGGACAGAATAAACGAGTTCACTCGCTGGCAGATGAGGTGCCAGATTTTCTAACATATTGGCATCCGCAGCTTATGAAAAAATAATCATGGGGTCTGAGATGGTCACTACTAGCTAAACTGTGAGATTTCATAATCGGTCTTCCCATTTTCCACTACAACCTCTCCCTTCCCTACCCATCACATCCCATCCCATCCCATCCCATCCCATCACAATAATTAGCAGCGCGGAATTACCTGTCTGCTTCTTTGTGCTTCCTTCAAGTAAAGAAGGTAAAAGTCACTTCACCTATTAGCTTGTATAAGTAATAAAGAGGTGGTAACTTGGAGCTACCACATTTTGAAGATTGTGTCACATGCTTTAGCATAAATAGGAGTGTTATAGCCCTGCGATTACTGGATCAATTCATTTGTGCAACAACTTATGGCGCCTTTGGTTCTTAGCAGGTATTCGTTCTGTCCCTGGGAACAGTTCTGGACATCCCTCCTCGCTAAGACGGACATAGACAACGACAGCCTCCCGATTTCTAGGGCGTCTTTGCAGGCGTTTACCGGGGAAAGCCTGTTTGTTAGCGTCTTGAGTTTGTATCAACCTATTTTGAGCGAGATACGGCGGGATTTCTCGGGCTGCAGCATCTCCCTCCGCAGTCAGGAGAAGGCGGATTTGCAGTGGCTCCCGTGTCTGCCCTTACTCAAGGGGGGGGGTCATGGCGTGTGGTTTTTTAGTCTCCCCTCACACAAAAGGGACGAATTTGCCCAACTTTTTCAAAGTTTTTCAGCCCTGTGCTGTTCCTAAGTCGCTTTCAAGACAGCCCGAGCACCGTGAGGGTCAGCCCCGAGGAATTTCACAGAACTGACTAGATCCGATTGAGGGACCGCGAGTGGGCGCCCAGACGCGAGCGAAGCGCACGCCTCAGAGGGGCGAGCTGACGGCACCCCGCGTCCCGGCGGCTCCAGCCCAGATCCACTCTCAGAGCTCCAGGCGCCCACTCGGGCCAGCCTCAAGCCTAGCAGAGTCCTCGACAGCCTGGCGGTGAGACGGGCAGCGATCCGAGCCCAGGGAGTCACTGCTGCTGCTACTCGCGGGAGCCCACAGCCCTGCCGGCTTTCCGCAATAAGAAAGGAGCTGAGCTTCTTCAGGCAGCGGACTGGCGGGGAAGCCTCCACGCAGGTGGAGCCAGGATTCGACTCCTACCATACGGGGAAAGGATGGAGCTGCTCTTGCCACCCCGGGAGGGAATTGTTAGTAGCATCCGGATTTTGATACTTTTGGCCTCGGCGGCTCTCGGCGACACCGGCGCGACACGACTGCCCGCGGGAACCGGACCAAGGCAGGGCGACAAGGTGCCACGGAACGTGGCGCGGGCAAAGGCCCAGCACAACGATACACAGGGCTGGAGGCGACTGCTGTCCTTTCGGTGCCCGCGGTGACCCTCCGCCCCGTTTGCACTTGGTGTCACCTCTCAGGGAGGAGAGGGTCGGGCGTGGCCCAAGGGTGTGGGCCGGGGCGCGGACAATTAAAGAACTCGGCCTACTGAGCGCCGCTTGTTCCCTCCGTCGTTTCCCTTGAACGAGCCGGGCCTTCCGCACCCTTCCCCTCGCACGCCGCCACAACGCAGGACCACGGGAGAGGGTCCAGGGTCCACCCCCAGCCCCTGCAGATAGGTAACCACCCCTGCCTGTGTAGGGCCGAAGGGCTGAACGCGAGCACCGAGGCAGCCTCCCCTGGCACTCCGCAGATCACGAGTACCGAGCACCATCAGGCCCGACCCTGTCAAGTGCCCGGGGCACGGGGCCTTCCCGCTCTCCCCCGTGTACTCTCTCCCTCGTGTGGACTCTTCCCGGCCTCCCCAAATGTTGCTGCCACTATCACAGCGTGTCGACTCCCCTTGCAAAGGCCAATCCTTGTAAGTGTATGGGAGAGTGCGAGCAGCATTGCAAACTCCGTCAATTGCCCTCAGCCTCCTCAGCCTGCCTCTGGCAGGCTATGTCAGCATCTGTATTCCAAAAACTGGAAGCGGTTTACCCAGGTTTTCACCGCCAGGTGCTTTTCTCCGATCTGCAGGATATATAGCTATATCAGCTGGAGAACGCGGCAAGGGGTGCAGGGGCATCGCACTGCCAGTCTATCGTCAAGCAAGATGGAGGCATGGATGTCTCTGCTATACAACCCGCCCGGGCCCACCGTTTGTCGCCCGTTTGCCCTCTCCCTGCCCACGCCAGAGGTCACCGGGCCCTGGTCCGTGCCTGTGTCGGGGAGCTGTCAGCAGCCACGGGACTGGGGCGGTCCAGCCCTCCACCTTTCCCAGTCCCGGGTGTGCTGCGGGGCTCCCCGCCGGAGGAACGGGAGCCCTCCGGCTTGCAGACTTCCCAAGACCCGCCAAAGGTCAGGAACCGAGCCCTGGGAGCACCTCCCGGCGCATTTGCCTGGGGGGCGCCCACAGACAAACAAATAATTGCGGACTATTTTGAAGTGTATGAACCAAACCAGCCCTCCGTCTGGCCCCGAAAGCCGGTAAAAGGCAGGCTTGCTCGGGTGCCCCGGCCGAGCTCGCAGCGGCACAGAGGCTCCCGCTCCCCGCCTCCTCCAGCGCTCAGCCCCGCTAAGGTCCTGAGAAGCCGAGCGCCAGACGAGCGGGACAGGGGGTTCTCGTCCTCACTGACGAGGACAAGAACCAGATAAATCACTTTCTCAATTTTCACCTTGATTATATGGTCTTGCTTTTATAGGCCTGCCCGGGAGCTTGTGCACACGCATTTACACCACTTTAAAAAGCTTAGACAGTAAAATCCCGACGAGTTCCCAGAGCCTGTCCACTCCCACAAAGTAAACAGGGGAGTGTAGCGCTGGGCCGGCCCAGCCCGACCCCGTGGGCTGCACCCTTGATGCCTTAAGATTCAGCTTTCATATCTTCCAGATTTTTTACTGCATTAGTATATAATTCTGAACTTCATATAGAGTGTTAGCAAGTTCTCTTCATAGTTTAGTTAGACAAAACAATCCTTTTCCAGCCTGAGAACCTTAGGCTTCTAAGAAACTTAGAAGTTACAGCTTCAGGCCCAAAAAATACAAACAACAGTGAATTGAGGAGAGCAGACTGGGAGGATGGGACTTCATAACCTGAAACTGTAACTGGAAAATTAACCCCAATACCTGAATGAACCAAAACTTATAAAAGTGTGCAAAGATGTGATCCGTTGTCCATCTTAGGTATAGCCTCAGCCAGGCTCTTGTAATGTCCAAGGTGTATCCTTTGAAGACCTTTTCAATAAAAACCGACTTTACTCCTTTAACACTGTGTAGCCTCTGTTCTAGGTAGCCTCTCAAGGCCTCACCTGAGCCCCACCACCTTCCCTCTGCTGCCCAACAGCCCTCGGCATCACTGTGGCTGTGGGTGGCTTTCAACTTGGAATGAGAGAGGAGAGGAAGTCTGAAGTCTATTTATATTAATATATTTTCGATTAAGTCAATGTACAACGTCTGCATAATGTAGAAGATCCTTCTTCTTAACTTTTCCCTCATTTCTGCCAAGACAATTCACTCACTACAGCTAAAACAAGCTTCCTGAAGGCTTCACAAAAATTAGAAACAATATCTAACAAAGAATCAGAATAGGAGGTAGGCTTCATGGGAAACCAGGCATGTAAAGTAACTGTGCAACTGCCAGACTGGATTTCTCTTTCATATATTCATGACTGATGAATAACGCACAACTCGTTTCCACGAGTTCTTAAAGATTTAGTCCAGGCTGCAGCTGGCCGTCTGAGTGGGTGTGTATAGCAAGATAAAGCCATCAAGTGGCAGTGGGGTGACTTGTCTCTTGCAGATGACAGTGGAGCCCCTGGTAGCTTGCAATTCAGTCCCTGCCCCCCGGTTCTGTATAATCAAAGATTTCCTAGCAAGATGGTAAAGGGTCTGAGGAGATCTGTGCTATGTGCCCTCTCACGGGGAATAAGACTCTTACAATTTTTACTCTCCAAGCACAAAAAGGGTAGAATATACAATAGAAACCTTTTGATGATTCCCATTGCAACAAAGAAAAACTATGTTAGTGCCCACAAATTAACAGGTTTCCTTCTGAGATAATTTCCACAAATGCCTGCAAATAGCATCAGTGACTTTTTCTGCCCCTTCAGTTTCCTGTAAGTCAAATCACACACAGTCATGATACATTCATATCTCCCTCTAAAAACTTGTGATGGTTGAAACAAGCAATTGTTTAAAATTTATGAGAAACACCTGAAGTACAGAGGTGAAAGGGATCAGTAAGTTCCTGCCAGCAATGAACAATAATAAGGGTAGGAGGGAAGTCCTGTCATTTCTCCCCCAGTGTGACCTGCCATAAGAAAAGTTGCAAGATGAACTGTCTCATTAGACAAGAATCAACTGAGAAGGAAAGCAAATATAAATGGGCCACTTGCAGCAAAAAACTTGTCATGACTCATAGTCCGACACCAGACAAATGCCATGAGAAACCACGTGTCACTATTCCTGGTGTTCATGAACTTCAGTGTTCAAGATGCCAAAGGTGATCATTATTGATTGTAAGAGATATCAGGGGATACTTGAGATACTCTAGATTTATTAGGGTACCTATATTTATTATTTATTTACCCTAGATTGGATACCCTAACTGTATCCAGAATCCTAGTTCAACTGTTGACTTATGTCCTTCATAATTAAACACCCAACAAAATTTTAGTTGCAAAAAGAGGTGACATTTTTTGTGGTTTAAGGTTTCTACTTTCCTGCCTTAAGCAACAGCTAATACAGACAATATTAGGCAGTTCACTCCCTTCTCTTTCAGTAGTTCTTGTTCAGCACAAGTTGAAGTGGCCACAGTAAATAATTTGTCTCCGGGTCAAGGTCATGATCCTGTGTCAGCCTGATCACAGCACTGCCTTTGAAGCCAACAAGAGTCTTACACAGGCACAGTTAAGTTAACATGTCTTACACACATGCTACTAGTTTGTAATGCAAGCTGGGATGTCTTAGAATGAGAAATCATTCTAAGATCGGAAGTTATTGTCCTGCTACAGGCTATTTGTAAATGGCAAAAAAATTATTGGTACCATGCCTTGCTGCTCTCTCTATATTCTCATGAGAACTCTGCTCTAGAAAAAGTGCCTAAAAGTCCATGGGTAATGGCTACTTTTATGCAGTTTCTATTGTGCTAGTTGTTCAGACATGCATTTGGTGTTCCTTACTGCTTTGTGAAAGGTTTTTGTTTGGTTGTTGGTTTTTTAATAAACAATTAAAAGTAGCTTGTCCTCTAAAAAGATGCCTTTTCAAAGCACTAGAATGAACACAAGCAGGGGAAACAGCCTTTGAAAGAAAAATTACTTTGGACAAGTTTTGAATTTCAAACATAGCTTTTGTTTATATTTCACTGACAAAATGCCTCTCAAATATTCTTTGAAAGGTGATTACATTAGGCAGGGGCTATTTTAGCAATTTCACATCTCATAGCACTATTGTATACACGGATCTGTCCACCCACTTCCCTTGCTGCAGACACAGCTCCTTGAGCCTTTACTCAGCTATCTTTCATCACTTCTAAAGCCATGAAGGCTTTCTTTTCTTGCAAATCAAAGCCAACCTTTTCTGTACCACCAAGTTTTCTCTAGGACTTCTGGTGGGCTGCAGAATCACTTTTAGCCTGTTGATGATGTTCTGTTTGAAGGTTTGTCACAATACTTTGCTTTGAGTTGGGCAGAAAATGCTTTCCTGGTTTAGCAAAGTTTTAGGATAGCAAAACCCAATTTCCATTTCAAATCTTAACAGAAAGTCGAGATTTTGAGTATTTCATAATTTTAAGGAAAAAAGTAATTTTCACTGCCAGTCCTTTCCAAATTACATATCCTTCCTTCTCCATACTATTTTTCCTGTCATTTAGGAAAAGAGAACAAAGCCTCTCCCACAAAGGCACCGCACAGCCATGATAAAGCAGCACATCTAGTTATTCCTACTATCAGCTCAGGTGAAAGCTTCAATACCCATTTGAGTTCTAGAGTGACAGGAAAGCTCTTACTGTTTTTACTTTCTGCATAGTCTCAATACTATCATATTTCAATTTTCTGGCTACACTTGTCCATCTCCACTGCAATAAAAACTAAATTTGTTGACATTTTAAAATACCCTTTAAATACTTTTAAAACATTTTTATCAAGACAAATTCTGTATACCAGCTTGGTATCATCAATGTGGGAAATAACTTGTATTTTTATGAATGCTCCCAGACCCCAGAACACAATGGTCTATGCCACCAGACATTGAAACTGTTTCTTGGCACGAGTTTGGAGTAAGCCAAGAGGCACTGTCTGAAACAGCTCTTGGGCTTATCTCCAGAGTGGTCTGGGGCCAGACTTCAATGTCAATAGGCAGTTCACCTGAGCCCATCTTGTTTTGGTGGGCAAGACAGTAAAGCAGTGTCAGTGGAGGCTGTTGTGGGCAAGTGACAGAACCTCAGTGGCAGAACCATTCTGACACACCAGCAGACAGTGCTTCTGCCAGTCCTGCATAAGAAACGTGGAGTAGCATGAGGCAAACATCAGTGCTGGTTTTTGAACTCCAGGCTCCTGCACAGGGTGTAAAAAAAAATGCACAATACAGTGCCATGCATATAAACTGGCTGAAGATGAACAAAAAGGGCCACACAGTGTTGCTGTGATGTGCTTCTGTATGGCTGTACCAAAGCAGATGAAACCAGAATTTTGCTCTTTGTTGTCCTATCAATATTTAATTCTTCATGTCATTACAATATCTATTCTTTCTCAGGTACAGCAGTTATGTATGTTTAGAGAAAACAGACTACACACCTACTTCAGTAGTTTTGTGAACACGGGTAAAACCCCAAAATTTCTATTTTCCATCAGACATAGACAAGACAAAGGCTTCATCAGTCTTCAATGCTCTTACCATTCAGAAATTACTGGCAACCACTTACATAATCAGACCTTTTTCATAAACTGATCCATTCACAGTTTTGCTCTAGTTCTCTTTCTACAGACAGATTTCATGAGTGGTGTTTCAGAAGTATATTATTGATCTGGGAGAACGAGAGTAATAGTCTACCAGACACATTCTCCTGAGTCACAGAAGCACAACTGAGAACCTCCCAAATAACCTCTTGTTTTTTATATCTGTATATCCACTTAGCAATCAGAGAGATCTGTTTGCTGGAAATTGGAAAGTCTTAACACTGAACTTGCTAAGGCAGCTCTTACCCTTTCCCTGCCTAAGGAGGAGCAAGGTGCCTGCAGAGCACTCACATTTCTGTTCTGCATAAAGGCAGACATGAGAAAGACACCAAGGATCCTGCTGTGCTGCTTCCCAGCTTCCTGCCCTCACATGCACCTCACAAGGTCATTTAGTGTGAGAAGGAAAAGAGGCAAGGAGCAGAGTGATTGCTCAAGGCTATGCAGTGGGTCACTGGAAGGTTCCCCAGTCATTCCTAATTCCCTATTCTGTGCATTCTTCCAGACCAGTCTGCCTCCCAGTCTAGGAGAACATTTCCAAAATGCAGGGCAGAATGCAGACTCTCAGAATATTTTGAATGATCTGGAAACTTTTTGTATTTAGGATCATTTTCAACAGTTAGTTGGGACATAAGTATTAGGATTACTATAAAAAGAGACTGATAAAATGTGCAACATACAGAAATTCCCTAGGAAAAATAGTATGTGCTTCTCATCTCTTCTTTCACACATTTCAAATACTTTAAAACTTCATATGGCCCATCACCTGGTTTGAATCAGTGATCAAGTCAACACGGGAAAGAATGTTCAAAAACAGGTCTGAATCTTGCATGTATCAATGCCCAAAGTCCCATTCCTACAGTTGCATTAGGGGTAGGTTCTGCACTGTTGCACAAGTAACTAAGCTAAACTTTGCCTTTCAATGATTTAAGGAACAATTTACTAAAGTTTTATTGACAACAAATACAGTCATATTTCCTTTCCTACATTGACAATTGTTGCTGTAGAGAGCATTCAAACTTTGAATAAGCATTCAGATGATTCCCTTCTCATCTATTCTGTTTCCAAAATCTGGAATTTTTGTAGCCTGATACAAATGAAAACAAACTTGTTGATAAAGTCAACTAGAATTTAGAATAAGGAACACTATTAAAAAAGTTTTGCCCAAGCTTTCTGCCTTCTGTTGTATTTTGGGTTACTCCATCAGACCTCATTAACGCAATGAGTCATTTCTGTCTAACACAAAAGTAGTTTTTCTGTTACTAAATCAAAGGAGATAATGAGCTGTAGGTATCACCATCTGCACCCCCATCCACACAGGGAAGAGCAGTAGCCACTATCAAAGAGAAGAAGTTTTAAGCAAAATTTGCAGGCACACTGACTGCTGTGTCCATCCTTCCTTCAGGTCATAAACTACAAAGACACCAAACAAGGATTATCACTGCAAAAGAAAATAAAAAAGAAAGAAAAATCAGGTAACCCTGACAAAGATACAAAGTATCAGGGTGGGGGAGGGCATCTTCCACACCACCAAGAAACTTCCACTTGTTTGCCAGTCTCTTACTGCAAGTTGAATAATATTCAGATATGACTGAACTCAGAAAGCCTGGGATAACATAGCCTGGGATCCAAGACTTCAAAAGGGTGGCTCTTTGGCAGGCATATACAGAATTTTATTCCACTGGACTATTCAGTAGGGTAATAAGTGAAGCCACTCAGCCACCATTCAGACAGCACTTGTCTCACCGTGGTACCTGCCTTGAAGATATCATCAGTTTTCTTTTTTGCCCCACAGGCCAAGCTGCAAATCTTGGATAAACTCCCCAGAATTTACAAGTTTCCAGCACGTGTTCACATTGACTTTAGATGCATACTGTTGTTTTTCTTTATTATTCTCTTGCAGATCCTGCTGCCTTACGTGTTTGAGACATTGCATTTAAACAGGTGGCTATAATTAATTATTCAAAATTATTTTTAGGAGTTTGGATTCTTTTTCCTGACAGTGCATTAGTTATAAGCATTGTACAAAAATAAGGAAATTGCATGCTGTTTAGGGTATTTGTGATTAAAAAAACATGCTCTAGCTCATTGTAATGTTTCTGTAGGCTGGCATTCTTTGTGAGAAATTTATTTTCTGTAGCTGCTTTGGGTTTATGTCAGTTGTATATTTTAAGAACAACATCCGCTAAAGCAGTTTAATGTGAAAAAATGGAAATATACTTACCTCAAGAAAGTATTTATACTGTCATCTTCTTTCCATTCTCAGTGAGTCTTTGAGAAATACTTGGTTGCTAGTGAAAAAGGTCAAAAAGATTATTAAAAAATAATTAGGAAGTCAACAGATGAGGGTGCTGCAAAGTATTGCTCTTACAAGCAACAGTATGAAGAAATAGGAAGAATAACAGAAGCTAAAACATACATAGAGAAACCATTATTCAGAATGTATAAAACACTGTCTTCTTAAACTTGTAAAGATATGGGCTGAATCAGCCTTCAGTTTAAAAAAATCTTGAAAAAGAGAAGACAGTAACCTTCAGTGTGCATGTCAGGTGCCATCAAGTTCCCATACAGCTCCTACTGTAGGTAGGAACAATAGGGAAGGTAAAGAGATCTTTGCACTACTGGCCTTTTCCCCATATTCCCCCAGCCATGATGTATTTGTAGACAATACAAAATTGATGATGTATTTGTAGACAAATACCATTCTCGAAAGAACTATTTCTTCACAATATATTCTAGGCATCACTTTTCATTCTGATGTGATTTTTTCGGTTAAAATGTAACCAAATTAAAATCTAAATTATTTAGAAGTGAGGCCAACAGCTACAAACAAACAAAGAGGAAAAAACCCACCAAACAAACCAAGCCAAAAAACCCCACAAAAATATTTACTCTTTTATCTCAGTATATATCTCATTTGTAATACATTAGGCTAACATTCTCCAAAAGTTTTATTCTATTTCTTTAACCACCACAAAAATCTTTTAATCTGACCTTAAGCGCTTCTTTTCCTGGGTGGAGTGTTTGTTTCCTGATTCACAAAATTTATTATTCTCAAGAAGCAATTTGAACTAGCAAGGGCTGAGCTTAAGTAGAGCCCCTGACCTATGCTATGGTTCTGTGTCTCTATGGGGAGGGCATGTAATGGGAACCCCCAGGTGAAGCTGATCATGGTCCCTAGACCCTTCTGGCACTCAGGGCCCTGACAATTATTGAGCTAGTACTAAAATGTGGAAATAAACTGAAAAGTAAAATTGAGAAAGAAATTTTGGTGTTCTGGAAGCAATGTGTACTTTTGCATTCATCGAGTGCTTAGACCAGGTGACATGTGGAGTACGTGTGCACATGCATGTTGTGCTTGGGTCGAAAGGCACCGTACAATTTATCTTTAACCTCAGTGTTAATAAATTTACCTGAAGGATTTTCTTTGGTAATGTGAGCACTGGAACTTCATCCCAACACAAAACAATTGTAAATACTATAGAGGCCAATACAGACTTCGGTCAGTGATGCATGATGCACACTATAATACTGAAAATCTGAGATGAAATCCTGTGTCCCCCATGCAAGATTTGCCACTGCTTTCAATGGAGCCAAGATCTTGCCTCCGGCAAAAGCAAAACTGCAGAGGTTACAGTATCTGCTCTTCCACTCCAACTCCCAGAAACAAGACCTGCATGGCAGATGTATTATTATTTATTAATATGCAAACTTGCACAAACCTTATTATCTCAAATGATAACTGAGTGCTTTCCTAGTTGATAAATCACATTTGAAGAGTTTCTCAAATTAAGCTTAAACTATTTTTCTTTGTGGAGTAAAATGGAATGTCAAAGTATCAACTCTAAATAGCAAGAACTGTTCTTTTCATATATACTGATATATGTGAACACACACAACTTCAGTTGGCAAAATCTGGTCATTGTTACAAAGCAAACCTTACCTGGAGCTGTTTAGTGAGTTTGGACTTTCCACCTCAGAAGGTGTCAATATTGATTTATTTATATGGGAAAACAAGATTTCTGAGAAAATTATCTAAAAGAGAATATTAGGAATTTAATGTGGCACAGGAGACAGGGATACATAGCATAGGAACTGTGGGATAATTATAAGAAAAATAAACTGCATTAGTAGAAACAGATTTAATTCACTGCTGAAACTGCATGTAAAAGATAATTTTACCTTTTGCTTTTCCTTTCTGAAAGATGGAAAATCTACTTGTACATTGTCTTGGCTAGGACCTGACAACAGCTTTACCAAGGGAAAGATGAGGCTTTTGTCCTCCTGAGCACTGGCCAGCCTGGGACGTGCCTGAGTCACGAAATGCAGTCAGGACAGTCTTGTCCTACTCTCCCCCCCCTCATTTGAACTGATTTGTTTTCATCCCAGAACTGCTGGTCAACTGTTAATTGTGAGACCATGATGAAGCCCAATGGTTGTGTCTCATGGACTTACATTTTGCAGAAAACAAAAGCTAGATCTTACAAATGCTCTGGGAAACCAATATTCCTCTGTTGCAGACAGGAACTGGGGTAACTGAGTCAACTAACACTTTCAAGGAGGAGATGAATGCCCTCATCTCGTGGCCACACAACCCCTTCAGTTCAGAGATGTAAATGCCACTGACAGCAGTGTCCTCCGGAGGACCAGTACAGTAGAATTAGAAGGTCACTGAAACAGATGACTTTTCCCATAGTTTTTCACAGTTGCTTTTTTATTTTTTAACCTGCATCTGTTCTCCCATGTGTGCATACACATAAAGGCCGCTAACTCTAGCTGGTTTTTTAGGCACATTTCTGTGATGGGGATGGAAAAGACCTTTTCTTTGAAGAAAAGGACATCAAGATTTGAAGCACCAAACCTCTTGTTTTCAAATGCCTTGAACTGCTGCAGTTATGTGACACAGTCAGACAACTGGCTTAGCTGGCTCATCACATTCCTTCACAAATGAGAAGGTAATGGCTTAAAAGAGAGAATAAAATTCACAGCTTGCAAAGCACCTCTGGGTCTTCAATATACTTTGTACATCATTTGTACACGTTTGTGAGACAGGGGAGGCAGGCCTCAGAGAGATATAGAACAAGTAGGAATATAATTAAACCTAAAAACTAATAAGGTGAAAGATCTATAGGAAGCTAATATCACCTTGTAGTTTCTCAAGTTATTTTTAAGGACTGTCTATAGTCAGTGAGAATTTGATTGTGGCATTCACAGTTGTGATACTAATCAGTGGGCTCAGCTACAACATAAATCTGGCCTCAGGTTTATATTGACTGAACATCTATTCAATCAATAAAAAAACATAACCCATTCCTTTATTTCATCTAGTCTCAGAGCCTGCTGTCCCACACATTACATCTGAATAAAGTGCATTTTATGCTGTTTGCAGCAGGAATGACTCAATACACAAAGAACAGTGTGGTTCTACCACCTTTTCCACACCCTGAGCTGTGCCACTGGTGCTGCTGTGCTAACCAGCAGGGACAGATGCTGAATGAGAAATTCTCCTGATAAGAGCTTGTGACAAGCGTTTTCCTCCTAGTCAAAACTTGCAACAAAACTTGCAACAAATACCAGTAGGGAGTATTTGCATAGCAGCAAGCACTCAGCATCTGTGGCTTTTGGGCCTCGGGACCAGGATTTATAACCTGGGCTGCTTTTGGATTGCATGACAGGGCTCTGAGTTTGGATTTAGTCCCAGCAGGCTAATGAGATATGCATGATAATGCAAACATGAAAAAAGCTTTTATTGAATTAGGCAGAGTATTAATTTTTTTAACCTTCAGTCCAAGTCATTTAAGTGTCCAAGGAGGTTATTCTCTTACAAAACTAACACACAAAAAAGCAGAGGGTGCTTTTATGAAGTGTACTTGATCTGAACAAAATGAAGAAAGATACAAAATGAGAGAAGATATAAAAGACAGAGAAACAGAATAAAAGCTGCTATTACTCCTTCTCTTTTGTAAATATGGATTATAGTTTATCAATTATATCAGTTGTATGCACCTCAAGAAATGAAATGAAAATAAAGTTGGTAGTATACAGTGAATGAAGAAGAAAACAGCTTCACTTTTCTGTGAAGGTGCACACATGTACCTGCAAGAGTACATTCCACACACAGGAACCCTCACAGAGAAGGGGGAGAAGCAAGGGCTGTGAGCAGGGCTGCTACTGGGCAGGGCTCACCCTTGTCCTGACTCTTACTAAAATTCAAGTATTTATTCAAAGCCTGATTCTTTGAGACACCCTTCTTTAATCCTGCATTAGAAATCACAAGTTTGAAGTTCTGAAGTACCCAGAGAAGGGAAGGGTAGGGAATAAGGGCAGGTTTCAATGGAAAGATCAGGTTCAAGCAGAAGGCAGGCATGCCCTTTTTTTAATCTGGCTTTTTTAGTTTGGAGTTTTTGCTTTATAGCAAACATTTTAAGGGGCTACTACTAAAAGCAAGAGAAAAGTACCTTCAATTCTGGAGAACACAGTAGGGCAAACAACCAAAGACAATCTGGATTTCAGAATTAAGATGCATGAGGTATCTCCCTAGAGAAACAAACAATGGATAAATATAATGGATAAATATTTTTATGGGAGCACTGCCTAAATGGCACTGATGAAGCCCTCTATTTTACATCCCAACAACAGGGATGTATTCCAGAAGAAGGTATTCTAGAGACTGCTGTTGAGCCTGCCCTGGAATGCCTGTGTGTAGCAAAGCAAATGATTGCCCTGAGGGGATTTTCCCACTGCTCATAAAAAATGTCACAGCCTAGCCTTGTCCCATCTGTACTGTGCTTTCTCAGGGCAACATCAGTGCAACCCATTTGGAGAAGCCTGTGCTGTAAATAGTGATGTTTAAACGTTACACAGAACAGTGGCAATTTTTTTTCCCACTTAAAATGTTAAGAAATGAATATATTAAAAGCAGAGCACAATGTGGTGTTTTACCGATAAAACGTAGCAGGGCCAGATCAGCAAAGATTCAGAACCTGTTTCCATTTGAAAGGAAAGGTTCAGTAGAACAGGGAATTGACAGGAGAAATGATGAATGTACTTTGCATATACTCACACAAACCACACAGTTTCTACTGGAATTGCAGCCAGTAACTCTGCCCTGCCTGGCCCACCTTGTTTCCTTACTGGATGTAGGGAGATGTGAGGTTTGGCACAGGAAGTATTTTCAGCAAGAGAGGTCTAGGATACAGTAGGGTCCAGGCATACCCTGTGTACGCCCCATGGTCCCTCTGTCACAAAACCCATTGGATCTAAAGTGTAAGAGCAAAATAAGTTTGGGCCTGTGATGTCTCTTCACTTCCAGTAAACGCTGGATTGCAGCTTAAGGCTTTCTCTTAGAACAGACTGTAGGATATGGATGCAAATTTAGCATGTCTGAAAAGGAGAATAAACTCAAAGCTGTACAGCACTCCCAGGATGACATGGGAGGCCAAGATCCTCATCAGGCCTCCCTCTTAGACCAAGACACTTGAAATGGGATATGGGAAACCTTGTCCTGACAAAACCTGCCGGGTCTATCTATTGGCAAAAGCATTACTCCTACATATAATCTGCCAGACAGCATGGTTCCCTCCACCACAGAGTGGCCCAGCCCTGCACTGAGCATACAGAGAAATTCCATGCCCATGCAACTTTCTAATTTGTAGTGGCATTTAACACAACAAGCCAAACATGCCCACAGTTATCAAAGGAGCAGCCTACCAGAACAAACACACTATTCTAATATTTACAATTGACTGCTTGCTACAATTGCATAGTGGCTGCCAGGAGGCTTTGAGAGGTGGCAAGAACAAGGCAATAGTCATAGGTCAAAATATCTGTAGAGGAGATAACGAGGAATTATTTGTTTTATACTCTTTGACTTAAAATTTTTCACTCCCTCCTTCCCATTCAACATAATGCTGTTCATGAATCTCCCCATAGTCATCTTCTCAGGTTTCCACTGTGCTTCTACAAACATTTCCTCATGGTGTGTCCATTTAGACACAAAATTGGTTAAGTGGAATGTGACATACAAAATGGACTTATGCTTTTGATAAAGTAGAGGTAAGCCCATACCTTTTGCCCCAATTCACTCAACAAACTTCTTGTTAGCAGGCAAATCAATCTGGACTTGCCAGACTTGGGTCTGTGCAGATGTGAATCTCCAAGGTAAAACTTTTTGATTTAGCAATATAAACCTCAGGGAATACAGAGACTAATATGCACACTCTCTAATTCTTGGGGCCCTTTTTGCCTAGTCTGAAACCCCTGTTTGTCTCTCACTGTCTGCATAAGAGGATGGAAATCCCTGTAGAAATAGAAAATGGGCAGAACTGGAAACAATGGATGCTGACAAGCACACTATCATTATAGGTATTTATGTGCTGAGCAGCAAATTGATAGTACCTTCATTTGTAACTTTTGCTCATCTGTTCACTATTATTAAATGAGCTCAGAAACCAGAGGAGATTTGAGAGCGACAGAGTGTAATTACACACTTTAGAAGAAGATATTTTTCATTGTGGTTTTAGAACATAACAACCTATTTAAAAAAAAAAAAAAACAAAAAACACCAAAAAACAACAGCAGAAAGAATGTGGGTATTTCAATTCAGCTACATTGCTGTCCTCAGAGAGCAGACTCATTAAAAAAATCTGCTTTTCACTTGGGTTCTAACTAAATGCACAAACAATGCAAAGGCAACTAAAAGCTTTTCCCTTAAAATACTCAATCCTGCTAACTGTAGAATTTTGAAAATCCTGTATTTAAATAGTGATTTTTTTGTTGTTGTTGATGAACAGTCTTACTGTTTTTAATTTTGTTGAGTGATTTATCTGCTTACTTTCATAACATCCATCTGTCCAGGAGTTTGTATAGTAGTTGTGTAGTAGTAGTAGTAGTAGCTGTAAAGTAGCTGTGTTTTATTTATTCTACTTGATCTAGGATCAAAAAGCTAAGTATTTTATAACATTGAAGTCAGCAATGACAATTAGGTATATTGAGGATGAGGATCAGCAACAATGGATAAGAAGAGATGTGAGGGAAAACTAGCAATCCTATCCATATGACTATGTGAAACTACTAGCTTCAGCTTGAAGAGGTTAGTGTCAGAAATTACTTTTTTAGGAAAAATGTAACATATTGTTACTCTTGGTCCTGTGCAGTGAGGTCCTCCAGTGGCAACTCACCTTTAGTCTGAAGGTTCCATGCCACATACTGAGCCAGGCTTTACTCTTCACAGAGATCTTGCAGTTCCATGCTGCCACAGAGAGCCCGAGTCATCTGGCTACTGCTTTTGCATACAGAGACCATTCTGCTATTCCTCCACACACCGTCCTGCAGCCTATCCAAAAGTGACAGGAAAATACGTGTGATTGTGCCTGGAAAAAAAAGCACAGAAGTCCCTGGCTAAGGGAAATTTCACTTTGTGTATTTTCCACCCTTATCAAAAGTTTATTGTGTTTGTCTCAGTATAGGATGTGTCTGCAAAAGCAATGTACTACAGAACTACCTGAAAAATACCAATATTTGCCTCACACCTAGGAAAAAAGAAAGCAGCCTCAAGAAATGTAGACTTCCTAAACTGATTCAGCCAGCACATGAGCATCCTGAAATGATTGTCATTTAACAACCCTCCAGTTACCACAGACAGTCTGTTATCTGCAACCTCCAGTGCCTCCATTTCATATCATGCAGCATTGTGTTTCTAAGGCTCTGCCATAAGCAGAAGTCTTGACATGGTACCAGTGACCACAAGAAGATGGTATATGTTTGCCTGGCAAAGATATTTAGCACCTGTCATTTGAATACTTCCTCAGTTTGTGCAGGGTCTAATGAGCTAATGCAATGATTTGAATTCAAGGAATAATCAGAATCACATTTCAGGTAATAATTTTTTAAGCTACAAAACCTTTCTCCCCATTTCTGAAGAATACATGAAAATTTGAATATTTCCAAAAGGAAGGAACTTCTGGGAGGACTTGTGATCAGGGTGTATAGATACTTGCACACAAGTATGGTCTTATTTCAGAGTGAGGCCAAAAGCACTAAGTTTTTGGTCTTTTCCTGGTTATTGCTAATCCACTGCAAATGGAATAGTTCATCTTTTCCCATCTCCTCATCTTTAGAACACTCCAACCCAATCTGATATTGATGGCAAACTAACTTAATAAGATGGTGTATATGTATTTCTGGATCAAAATAAAATAAAACATTAAAAGCATTTATTGTGTTGAAACTTTCTATGCCAATTTTCTGCTAAGAAGCAGAGATTCAAAAGGTCAGGGCTCTTGCAGCACAGAGTTAGTGGTATATTAGTTACAGTAATTCAGCCTGAAAATTCCAGGAGAAACAAACACAATGGAATGCCCTGAATTACAGGAGGCGACCACAGCTTTAATCAGCTCTTGGGAAAAGAGAAACATGCATTTGGTTATTGACAGTTGATAAACTCTATTATGAGGTTTGAAGAAACAAGGAGTTCTAGGATTTTTTTCTTTAAGTAAATAAGCTTTTGTCTTCTTGCTTCCCCCCAACCCCGCCGTGATTACAGAGAATTTTTTCCCTCTTTACTATACTGATACACTTTTTAAACTGTTACAATTTTTCCTGGCATTCAGGATTTTCAGACCCTCACTGGACTGCAAAGACTGGGATGACTATGTCTCTAAGTGATGTCTTGAAATAAAGTCTGGGAAGCAGAAGACATCCTGAGATGATTGATTCTGTACAATGGAACTGTTCTGATTACATAAAGGTCTTAAATTTCAAGGTCTGACTGAAGCCTTTAAAAGACTATTCAGTCAAGACTTCTAAGTCAGCTTAATGTGTTTGTTTTCAGGAAACACTCATTTCCACAATTCCATCACTGAGGAAATGATCACTGAATTTTTCTCTTCGTAAAATGCTCAGCTTCAGAATAGAAGTCATTATTAAAAATTGAAGGTAGAGGAAGAAAGGGCATACACTGTCATGGCTTTCTCCACACCATTATTATCATCAATGTATTAAGCCAATACAAAATAATCACCAAAACCAGAAGAAGTGCCTTAATGTAGTATTTGGGTTTGCATAGAGCCTGAAACACAAGCTTGGAGGGGTACAAATGCCCCATTCATTTCCGATGTTTGATTACTCCACAACTTTAAAGTTAGCATGCTGATGTTAAATTGCTAATTATATCAGAGAATTTCAGAAGGTCAAACAACCTCCTATGACTGTCCAGAGTGAAATATGAGATGTCTAAAGCAAGCAAGCCCAACTTTATTTATGGGGGGGGTTTAAAATTTCATTATTTTCAAGCCAATAGAGTGATATTTCTTCCTTTTGCAATTGACTAGTATTTCCAAATGTTTCATCAACATTTTCTGCCTTGTCCAGAAGCATTAGAAACTGATACACAATACCAGAAAAGTGTGTGAATGCCAGAGAATGAAATAAAGAAGAAATTCCCAAATCAAGGAACATCACAAAGCCATGAAAGGAGGAAGCCAAGGCAGTTTGACCATCTTTTTTTTGATATTATCCTCTGGCAATTAATTCCGTAGGATAGGCTTTTTAAATTTTTTTTCAATAATGTTTCATTACATTGTCTTGCAAAATACCAGTGTATACCATCTGTCAGGTTTTCTCCTCTTTAGGCAATGCTGCCACAATTTCCTATCAAGTAATTGCCCTCACAAGCAGGTACTGGAATAACATGGGACAAAGAGTTTTGTTGTGTTCCTTTGAAAGACATTTGAGTCAGAGGTTAAAGAAATCACTGCTCCAGAGGCTCTTAAACATGTCATTGTCATAATATAAAAACTGACTTACTAACTTAGATTATTTGGAGAGTTAAGTGCTTGTGTTATTGCAAATTAAACTAATTAGTATCGTTTCCTGACAGCTGCAGTGAGCGATAGCAATTCCATGATTTTTTCTTCAGCCGCTCATGTGGGATGAAGAGCAGAGTGGAGACAGCTTTGTGATTTAATGGAATGGGATCAGTTTATCATCATAAGGGCACATCGTTCCATTCTTAGCACAACTCTGCTGTTTCCTCTGCTCCCTCTCCGTTCATCAGCTATTATTGCACTATTAACTTATTACAGGGAAGCCAGGGGAGACAGATGGAAGTTGCTGGGAACTTCACAAATAACCAGACAAAAAACTACACTGGAATTTGCTTGAAGTATTTCCTGCTTTTGGAACTGTTGTAGATTATATTTGCTATCCTTTTAACCAAGATTGTTGCTGCCAGTAGAAGATACAAGAACCCATTTCAATACCATAACTGGTTTAATTGTTATAAAGGCAGAATTGTGAACTAGTGATGATTGAAGTCTCTAGCTTATATGAATAATTGTGTAAAAAGGGAAAGTTACAGTATTTAATTGGCAGGCATTTAGCAAATCACTCGCATTTATCATGTGTGGAAAATGTGTACCAATCATGGTGGTAAAACCATTGTGCTTACCGCTGCCCAGAATTTCCATAAGATTACGTGAGGAACAATAGCAGACAGTCCCAACAAACTCTAATAAAATGTCATACAGAAAACTAAAAGTAATCTGATCAGTAAGGAAACGTCTAAGATTTCTTTGGAAGAGCCAGAATGAAATAAAACTCTTGTCCATCTCCCACTTCACAGAAGCCCACACAAATGGATAAAATTACTCTGAATTCAATTATTCTGGAATTCTAACTTTCTAGAGACCATTGGGTCGTGCTTGAACTTTTCATTAGATCGCTTTGGTCAGATTTATGGTCTACTTATGTTACTAAACTGGCTCCAAAGATTTGCTCTATCTTGGAGCCGTTGGGATAGACTGTAGCTTTGTGGTTCACAGACTGGATTAATGTTTTCAGCTACTAATTAATTGCTGATCACCAGCATGGAAATTGAATTATCTATAATCATATTAAAATATGGGGTTTTGTTCCTCTCCTCCATGAACCATTTAGTTTAGAAAGTCTTGATGGAAAGAAATGCATATTTTTGAGACAACACAATACTTAAGTAAAACACTACAAGGATTAGAGAAATAAATCCTCTTCATCATTGCTGAGCAGAAATTTATACATAATGTTAGCTATCTACTGTGCTAGTATGGTCACTCTTAGCACAGGGTCTGAGTATCTTCCAGTTTTCATCCATTTATTTTCAGACCAACCGACAAAATAGGGAATTTTTATGGTTTCTGGTGACCCTTTGTCAAGGGAAGAAGTAAAGAACAAGTGAGAATTCCTCAGGGCAGCCCTGGAAATATGTGAGGGAAAAGGGAGTTAAAGCTGCTTCCTTCACATACCAGATTTGTATCTGTAACCACATAATTTTTCATATCAATAATCAGGATGGCAATAAGAAAGTCCATCAAGGGAGAAGTGGCTGTGGATCCAGTTTCCAATTCACTGGTTTCAGGGACCTTACACATTCTGAACCAGAAAGAATGTTCCACAACCACTTAGGAAACGCTGCTTCCCCAGCATCTTCACACTTCCAGTCATTATTTTTCCATTAGCATTGATTCCCATCGGTTATTATTTTATGTTTTACCAGTGTAAAGGGCTAGAGTAAAGCTGTGCCATTCTAGCTGCTCTGCATCACTGAAAAGGAAGGATACTGTTCATCCTACACCCACCAGGCTTCTTTCTGCCACTGCTCTTGACCACACAGACTTTTCTCTTTCTTGGCCAAGGACCCTTTGGTGAACTCCTTAGTGAGCTAATTCACCTTGCTGACCCGGCACAAAACTATTTCCCTATTGTTTTTTCCTTTCAAAAAATGCATACCCAACTCTTCACTTGAGATGCTATATTCCTTGCCATGAGATCTGATGGCTTGCATTCCCACAAAAAAAGTTGAATTCGCCTTTGCAGGAAATTCCCTTTGAAAGACAAGAAGCTTGTGCTGTTGCAGCAGATCTTAATAGATGATACCACTAAAATTTTATCGGGCAACAGAAACCTTTTTGTCACCTCAGTGATAAGGCTGACTAAAAATATCAGTTATTTTCAAGTGAAGATATTAATTAGGAGTAAAGAAAATAATAGGCAGCAATAGCAAATTTTTCCAAGAAAGTACAGTTCTTTTCTCGGCCTAAATTGCTACAGGGTAGCTTGAAAAATGCCTGTTCCTTTCCTTCATGAATTAAGAGATTGGTTCAATTAAAGCAAAAGAATTTTTGATAAAACAGCTATGCCTACATGGAAGCCTTCAGAATGAATTAAAAAATGAAAGGACCTCAAAATGTTCCTTAGTACTGCCCTGATGTTATTTCATCATCTCTGTTGCATTATAAAAGCCATTTGGTCACAGGCACAAGAAACTTCAAAGTGGACAAAAAGGAGCTAGGTGCTGGATTATCTCTTGGATTATTGTTATCAGGTGTAGGATTATCTCTTTTTCTGACTTAGAGACAGAACTCTTGAGAAGCGTTTTAAATATGTACACTTTTCAGGTACACCAAATAGGAGAGGTTACACACTCTCCAATTTATAATTATTTAACTGAGTGGTCCAGCTATGAACAGTCTAAAAATAATCAGCACATTCTAGACTTAATTAAGTGGATATTTGTGGTCTTTAGACAACTCTTAAGAAAAACAGTACTTCTCAAAAAGAGGAGATATAAAACATGCAGAGTTAAAATGCATTGTATATTGTCTTCTAGTAAATTTGTTTCTTTGTGAAGCTCTTGCTCAATTTGTCAGCCAGGATACAAACCAGGAACACATTCGGCCTTGGACCAACCAGAGCTTTAATATTAGAGATGAGTGAACCTCTAAGATTGTGATTTTGGGAAGTTCTTATGATTCATTATCATGGCTGACCCAACTACATGGCAGTGGGATTTCCTTTTCCTGTGTTTTAAAAGACGTGCTTTGTGGGGTTTTCTCTCTGTAAAACCACGCTTAATTATCTACATTGAAACTTTTCCTCAGTTACAGACACCATGAAAACAGAGATGAGAATACCTTACATCCTCTAGAACAATATCCATTAGGCAAAATGTAGAATCAAATGTACGTAATAACAAATCAGTTTTACAATCAGCCATGTAGAAGCAAGTCTGGATTCTGAGTTTGCCTTCATTGTTTCCAGCAACGGGATTCTACTTTAACTTCCCTGTCATCAAAGTTTACCCAAGGTCAAGTGACACATCCCTGCAGAAATTAAGGCACTGTCAGTAACAGGGACTTTGCCCCACAAGCCCCCCATGACTGAAACAGTGAAAACAGCTGTGAAGTTTGACCAAATGCTCCTACTGTAGCCAAAGCCTACCCAACTCTGCTTTCTGTTTCTGTCTCCTCACAGGTCCTGAGAACTGTGCCTGGGTGTCCAACTTGGTTTAGAAATCTACCAACTTGTTCATAGTTTGCTACTTGGGCCAATAAAGATGGTTTTTAGTGAGCCTCATACATACCTCAGTGTTTCCAGACAGCAGATAGGAAGTTAATATAAAAATCAGCTGAGACTTTTGCTCATAGAAATTCAGTATAATGCTTTTAAAATGTATGTCAGAAACAAAATTAGTCTGATTTTAATTTAAATCCAATTTTTAAAAATACATTTTTATGAACTATTGGCTCATATAATTCTAGATGTCTCAAATTGTTATGAGCTTTAGGAAGTAATATTGCAACATGATGCATCATGGAAAAGCACTCACTGAGGGTCTCTAGCCTTCAAAACTGACTAGTCCTTTTGAGTATCTGATATATCTGATAGTATTCTGTTTTAGTATCTACCATCAAAGAGGCAAACTTGCTCAAGACATCTCAAGACAGTCTTTTGCAAGCTGATTTCCAAAACTTCTTGAAGATTAGTGAATTGATATCCTAGATGGAAACAGGGACTAAAAATAGACAATAATTACTTTGAGATTCTGTGACAATTTAGACAGAGCAATCCTTCATAGGATCTTTGAGGGGTATCATCTCCAGACTGTAGGCTCAATATTATTGAAGAAGTGAGATCTGGTGAACATAATGTTTCTTTATGGACTGGAAGAAATAAACAGAATTGGGTTTCTTTACCAGAAGCACATTGCCATTTCTTTATAATAAGATAAATTAAAATTAAAAAGTCAGCTATTGACTTCTTCGGTTACAAGGGTTACCACAATAACAAAACAAAGCTCACACTGCTGATCTATTCCAGGGGTTATGGCCAGTCCTGTCTGGAACAATAGCCACAGCAGAACCCACACAGTGCAGCAAGGATGTTCTACTAAAAACAAAAACCATAGCTTTGCAGAACTCGTCGTGTTTCAGTGGCAGACATTCCTGAGACATATAGTTCCCTCATGACAAATATGGTCTATTACTCAATTAACACATCTTTAAACTGAGAAGACAGCCTCTTGGCAAGGGGCACTTGCATTGTGTAGTTAAACAGATAAAATAGTTGCTTGCTTCGTTATAGAAAAATTCTCAGCAGTGGGAGTGTGCACCCCTCCCAGCTGACAGCATCTCTACACCAGGGTGCTACTCCAGCAGATCCAGCACCAAATGCTCCCCACCAGTACAGAGCATGCCTTGCAGTGGCCTGACACAACTGTGTACAAGTTTGCAGGGTTGCAGTAAGTGCACTCCAAGAGCCATAAAGCCTCAATGCCTATCAGCTGCAGTAAATGCCATCCACTCTCCATCTGCTTTCCTACCAGCAGTCAACATTGCACCTTCAGAGAGTTATGGGTGGCTTTGCCACAGACTCTTCCTCTGATCTGAGTGAGGAGCACGTGCCAAAAGCTCATCCAACACAGCTGACTTGGCACACCTTGCTTTTACTTTCAGGATCAGAAAGTACTTCACGTATCTCTACAGCTTAAAGCAGCACTGCTAGCACACACTAAAAGTGTGTGTCAGTATTCAAGAAAGGAAGGAAGGACAAAAAAAAAGTCACAGTAATGAAGTTTCTGCCTGTTAGTCATCCCAGTCAGTAATTTAGAAATAAGTAAACAGTTGACCAGAGAATTACAGTGTGGTTGTCTGATTCTTAGTGAGCATCCCAGGGCCAAAGGCTCCCTTACCACCAGAAAGAGCCTTCAGAGTCCCCTCCAGGCGAGTGTGCTTCTGTTAGGCCCCCCAGAATACTTCTTTTTTGAAAGACCTTCATTTAACATCCTGGATTCCAGTCAAGAATAGAACTTTCTCAGTCACTTCTTATTCCTTACATCTTCCTTTATATCTCCCACTGGAGAAAATAGGACCTGCAGGTTACTGCTTTGATGTCAGCACTGTGAAGTAGGCAAGCCTCAGCCCAAACACAGTCTGCGGCCTCCATGAAATGCCATCTGTGACTGCCAGGGAGGCAGTTCCTGTCGCTGCAGCACAGGGAAGTCAGTTTGGCAGCAATGATCTGGTTTTGCTTAGAAAATGCAGGTATGTGGACTAATCATCAAGCTCCACAAGCTTAGATTCAGCATTTTAAGCTTCACCTTTATTTTGGTCTTGGGGTCAGAAGCCAGTCCTGCAGACTTCCTTTCAAACCCATAGCCACATGCTCTCTCTCTTCTCCAACTCTCTCCTCTCTCAGGAGATATTGATCAATGACCTTTGATCAAAGATGACTGATCAACAGGCGTTCTGACTGGGCTGGAATGGGATCTTTAGCACTTTTTTCCACCGTGATGCCAAACAGGCTGAGGCAATTGCCATGGATTTAGAACTACATATGAACGTACTCTGCAATGCATCAGGCCTTCTCTCACACCTACTTGCAGATTTTCAACTGCTTCCTATTTTATCTTAATATCCTAGAGCCTCTAAATATTTTTTGCTGATAGCTAACTTGTATCTTTTTTTAATACAAATGAAGAAGTAGTAATAAAATAGTCCACCTTTCTAACCTCTAGTTACAAATTATTTGGCTTGTGCTTAGAACATTAAAGGATGTACACATAGGAGACCTTGGTTTCTTATTGTGCTAAGTACATTCCTCTCTAACAGAATGACTTGGAAATGTGATTGTGGATGAAGACTAAAGACTATAAATATAAAACCTCCAGGCTGGACAGCAATGTCTGCTTTTGCTTAAATAGTAGACATGGGGGAGGGCGGGTTTGAGGGCAGGAGATTAAGTGCTAATTATCAGCACTATTGGTGAATACAATTTCTATTTCTAAAAATGTTAGCCATTTATTTAGGCACACAGACCCAGAAAGGGCTACTACTCATAGGCAAACAAATCTTCTGTACTCTTTGCCCAGGAATGCTTTCTACATCATTAATATTAACCGTCTATTTCTTTGTCTTAAATAGCCACTATCAAGCCAAATGCAAAAATTTATGTAGCTACTTCATAATAAAGTGTTTTGCTCAAAAACTCAAAAAAAAATTACATCTGTTTTTTATTAAGAAAATTTAGGTTTGCATACATACTACTCCTATACATGGCTATTTTTGAAGTGAGAACCCTTCTGCACAAAAGCTACTTTTCTGAGCAACACTTGGTCAAAAATCCAGAGAATAAAAGTTCCTGATGTTCCAACAAACTCCACCAAGCAGAATAATTTTAAATTCTATTCCAATAGGAAAGTTCTCTAACCAATCTTCAGTCTGGAGGAAAGACAAACTTCTACCAATATCTTTCTTCTAAGGAAATATAATCTTAAATATCAGAGTTAAAAGAATCAGAAAAGAACAGATTTCTTCTAGATTTAGGTGACTGACTCTCTACCTGCTGTCTACTCAATTTCCTTATTTAAAGAGTTCAAGGTTTTGAAATTAAAAAGGGCAGCTCACCAGTCTGTTCTCTTCCTTTCAGTGCTGTAATACTTACATGCCATTCTCCTATTTTAAAAGAATTAGTGAAAGTGGTGAGAAGGGCAGGATTTTAGGGCTGTGATCTTCATTAGCCATCTCTTGGCTTTCATGTTAGTTACATTCTGCTTACTGGACTTCAATTTGCTATTTTAATGATTTAAATAAGAATAAATGCTCTGAGAAGAGGAAGGAACTAAAAAGATAATTGCAGTGATCCTATTCCTACTTGATCAGACAGGATTCATTAACTATTTATTCTCATAGTGTCTCCAGACATCAGAAGTGGCAGCTAATACAGGAGAAGTGCAGTTTACTCTGGAAGTGTACCCCACTAATGTTCAAACAGCCAACTTAGGAAATGCTGGGTTATTTTTAGGACAAAACCAGCAATAATAATAATAACTATTCAGAAATGCAGCCATGTCAAGTGATTAAAACAATGCTAGTCCTGGATTAATGAGATTTGACTCTGGTAATGCTGCTCTTGGCTGGGGCAGACAGTGCTCCTTTTTGTATGTTACTATTTCAGCACAGCACCATGCCTTGGGCAGACAGTCCAGGGCAGTGAGGAGGGATTGCTGCTGCAGGACTCTGCACTATGGGCAGCATAATGCATCATAAGGCAGATTACTGTGATTTGCCACCGTGCAATCCACAGATATGATTGCATCTCATTTCAGAACTAAATGGAGCCGTCTGCCCCTTTGTGTTCAATCAAAAGCCAGGCATTGACTCTCAAATTACATCTGCGTTTACCACCTAAAACATGAAAGGAAGCTTGTGTTTTCCAGCAGTATCTTCACTCTTTGTGCACAGTAACCCACCTGCTCTGGTGTGCACAGCAGTTCCCTTCTTCTCTCACAGACATGATGAGATTTGTTTCAATCTCAGAGTCTATTCTCCCCTTTTCCCTGTTGGGCAGTTCCAGGTTCTCAGGCTCCAGCTCTGGCTAGTTCTGTAAAAATACAGGTTTCTGAATTGTGTGATAAATCCCTTGCCAATGTGAAAAGCCCTGGAGTCACTATGTAACTTTTTCCTTTAAAACCAAGCTTATATAATAGGATAGCTGTATTTCACCAGTACCATTATTAGCTCAGTAACAAAGAAGGACAGCTGTTAATGCTCAGCTGAAATGAGGTTCCCTCCTAAAGAATACTTTGTATCCCTGTAGGATGAGGCAATACCCGCTGTCAAACCTTACACACTAAAACTTAAATAAAACGAGCCTTATCACTGTATCTTTTTAGATGGGAACAGAGATTAAAGAATGTTTTCAGTTCACCTAGGAATTCTGCAGTGGAACAAAATGGACACAGATCTTCTGAATCCCACCTCAGCAACTTAACTACAAAGCTTTTCTTCTGTTTAAGCAATCAGAAGAAGTTGAACCAGCATGACTTCTTATCCTTTTACAAACTAAATAAAGTACTCATATAATATATAAGTGCTTATATATTTTCTGGTGGATGAAATATCATTTCTGAGGACCCCTCTGCCATGTTGTTTTGTAGGGTTTTAATCAGTTTGATGCCAGCAGTGGTAAGATTTACCTCTACCCAGAACAACATAGAGCTCAATCCCAGAATTCAAAGATCTGTGACTGACGTTTGAAAGACTGCAGATAGTATTTTCTATTCCTAGCACCATCAAGCAGAGCCCTGCAGGAGACTGTGGCTTCCTTGGATTGACAGCTGATAGCTGCCAAGGGGAACAAATGCTGGGTATAGATTTTCCTATTTTCTCATACAAGTCTCTCACCAAGAGAAGGCTCCTTAGGAGGTGGGAGGAAGGGGAGAGAGGGTGATGCAGAAGATAAAAACAGCAGCACAATCCCACTAATCATATGTCTGAAGATAGCATTGTTTGAAACAATGAAAACAGACAGGATAACACCCACCTCTGCTCATTTTCTTTTCCCAGAACATCTTCCCCTTGGAATATATGAGTCACCTGGAATAAGTGCCAGGTCTGATTGCTGTTACAGATAGTGTTGGAACACATACCATAGTAGAATCAGGGTTGGAAGGGACCTTAAAGATCATCTAGCTTCAGCTCCCCCACCTTGGGCAGGGACACTTTCAGTTAGACCAGACTGCCCAAAGCTTCATCCAATCTGGCCTTGAGCACTTTCAGGGACAACCCTTTGGGGCATCCACAACTTCTCTGGACAACCTGTGCCAGTGCCTCACCACCCTCACAGTAAAAAATTGCCTCCTAAAATCTAATATAAACCTACTGTCTTTCAGTTAGAAGCCACTTGCCCTTGTCCTGTCACTACATGCTTGTGTAAAAAACTCCCTATCCAGCTCTCTTGTAGGCTCCCTTCAGGTACTGGAAGGCTGCAATTAGATCACCCCAAAGCCTTCTCTTCTCCAGGCTGAACAAACCAAACTCTCAGCCTTTCCTCAAAGGAGAGGTGCTCCATTCCTCTAATCATCTTGGTGGCCTCCTCTGCACTCACTCCAACAGTTTGATGTCCTTCCTGTGATGCAGGATTCCAGGTAGCGTCTCATGAGTAGTTGCTATCATAGACAAATTCGTAACAGTTTACAATTTAAAAAAGCACTCTTTTTAAGATTGAACAAAACAGGCCAAAATTTCTAAAACCAGAGTTTTTGTGCTATTGCCAGACTAGTTGCTAGCCTTCCTGGTAACATGTCAATCACTAGGAATCCTCAAGGCTTAGCATACTGAAAAACACCTCATGGCTGCTTACTAAAAACCTACAGCCTAGGCAATCTAATCAAGGAACTGGCATGTCCTTCATTTAGTGCCAGCTTCCACCCCCCAGAGGTCAGCCATGCAGACATGGAATGTGTGAGTCAGTGCACATACAATAACAAGCAATGTTCAAAGCAGCACATGCTAGTGTGTGAGCTGCGTATGTTTGAGACCTCCATCCCAGCACACTGATTGCTACAGTTTTCATTTCTTTTTGTTTATCATCATGAAGCAACAACCTCTAGTGTTTCAGCCCAAGAAATAGTGCAGTCTCCTCCCCACATCAAAGAGACCTCTAATATTAGTGCCTTGCAAAACAGGACATCAACTGCTATCCAGAACTACTTAAAAACAAACTGAAAACAAAAGCCAAACCCTCCTCATCATTATACAACTGCAAATGTTTTGGTCCTGCATGTCAAACAAGCTTAGTTTTGACACAGACTTCTAAAGTTTCTGCTGGCTTGGCAATCAACACCCCTGTCTCACAAGCTTCTTAATATCCTAAAATTCCACAGATGAACAGCAAGAAATGATTTGATGAGGAACAATGGATTAATTCATCTCACATATCTGTTTAAGAAATGACAGGAATGAAATAATTTAAAGCTAAAAGTCTTTGCATGTCTTTCTCCTGAAAGACTCTTTGTATGAAATGCTATGAATCCATGATACTCTGCCACCAGTGAGGCTTTTGCAATGTAGCAGTGGCAGCAAATAACATATAATAACCTGTGGTGAACTGTCATGAACAGTTAATTTGATACTAAACACATCTCCAACAAATAATTGACAGATATTTTCTAGGTGTTAAAGTATTTTTGTGTCACTGATTTGGTATCACAAGTGTCTCATGCCCTCCAGCAGGAAGAAGTATCTGCAGTATCTGCAACCAAAGGGATTTTTTTAAAATCATGGTTCTGGTGCTTTCTAGAGGCCTCCTATTCAGCTAATGGCTCTACCACAAGTCTACAAACCCAGAAGCAGGCTGGATGCTAAGAGAACATTGCCATTCCTTCCAGGGAGCAGCTGGAGGTCTCTCAGACCAGCTAGGGGCAATGCAAAAAACTTTCCAGGAAGCCACAGACATTTTTATTTCTCTGTAGTCTTTTAGCTGTCTGGCAAGCATTTAGAAACTCCTGCTTGCATTGGTCCTAAAGAGGATTGGTCCATGCTACCACCCTGTAAAGAATGTTCTGGGGTCCCAAGACTACCACAACATGCAGGCCATGTGCCCTGGTGGCAGCCGTCCCCACTCCATGCAGGTATTTTAATTTGCCATTTTCAAAGCAGCTATGTCAGTACTAGCAAACTTGGAGGGGGCCACACTGATCCCTGAGGGACCATCTGCAGAAGGAATTTGATGAGCAAACTCATGCTTCTGCTATTACAGCTGAGAATGTAGCAGAGGTGCTTTCTTGCCTCCCTACAGTGCTGTGAACATCGTTTAGGCAGTCACACAGTACCTGCTCCTGCTCATCTTTGCCATGGATTAGAAATGCAAGGGGTTTGTTGTAACATCATAAGGAAGCCACACACTAAGGCTCTACATCAGGACATTTGAGAATCATGTTCATTACACATTGTATAAGGAGATAAATAATCCTCTTCTGAAATGCTGGCTTCTGTCTACAGCAACACTAATACAATACTTATTAGAAAAGCAGGTCTTACAAACTTTGGAACAAGGGCAGAGAACGAGCTAAGTGCTGTGTGTTTGCATTCATACTGAGATCCTTGGCTATTGAAAATGCTATAATTTTTTTTTCCAAATTTCATCTGTTGCATTCTTAAATACAGTCAACCTTGTCCAGAGACTTGGGCAGAAACAAGCAAGCATATGGTACATCCCACAGAAATTTATATTTTTATTTTTGTGCAGAAGTACAAGTTTTCATGCAATTAAAAAGAATATTTACCATACTTTCACATGTATGTCTGTACCTCAAATAATCTATGCAAAGTCAGAGGGTAGATGAGAGTCTGATGGAACTATTCCTATATATGGAGGACCCACGACCACTGACAATACAGTGCATTGTTGTGCAAAAGAGAGAAGATCAAGAAATGCATCTTATTTTAGCATCAAGATCTGTTTGCATTGCTTAAAGGTGCCTACATACCTAAATACCAGATATATGAAAGCAGGAATTTTGAGTTGATACTGATGCAGTGATCAGCATAGATAAATTCACAGGACAGTCCTCTCCACACTTTTGTCTTCTGGAAAGGGATCACCACCATGACAACTAGGAAGGCCCTCATTACCAATGGGATACACACAAGGAATAATACTTACATACATATAATTCTTAACATGTCTGTGTTTTGGGCTCACTTCTCATGAAGTGCTCTCTTCAATTGTCCCTGTTTCAACCATGATTATCTTGAGTCACAGGAGTTTATGTTTGGAATGTGCCCTTTGGCTGTCACACTACTTACTGCCTAGGATAATGAGCTCCCAGTGTACTTCTATCTTTTCATTCCAAGTAGACTTTCCAAAGTAAGGCATAGTAGATCAAGGCAAAGTTTTATATGGAAAGTGTATGAAGTGATTTTAGTTTTTTGGTTTTGTGGTGGCCAATCTGAAAGATTTTAAGTTTCTTCTGATCAGGCATAAATGTTGTGACACTCAGAGTCATACCAGATGGATCACACTGTGAACCATCTATTTCAGATATCTAAAATCCAACTTGATTAGAACAAGAAAATTATTTCAAATATTCCAAAATTAAAGAGCAATGTTCATACTTACAAACCAAGCTGAAGAGCCAGTCATAGAAGCCAACCTGTGACAGAATAGTAGGAAAACCCCAACATGACTATATCCAGACATCTTAAACACGTTTGGCTGGCAGTCTGGAAAATGCTAGGTTTAAATGCCAGTATTTGCACTTGATAGTACACTAAATGCATAAATCCTTTAACATGATACTTTGCTTGAGTCAGAATTCTATGCCTATAAAGCTATTAACACTAAACCACAAATGTCCCAGCAGTTTAAGAGATGGAAACTGAGTTACTGACATGTTATTGGGGTTTTATGGAAGCAGGTACATAACAGAAAACTATTGGAAAAGAATTAATTTTTAAAATACTGTTTTGTTAATGACGTATCATCCAGCTATAAAAACTATTTATCATTTGCTTTTAAGGCACTTTGGTTATCATACATGTGGTTGTTGATGATTTTTATGATGAAATGAAGACGTGCTCTCAACACAGAGAAATAGGAAAACTTCAAATATGGAAAATATTTTTCATGTTACTTGAAGAATCAATTTTCTCAGGATTTTCACTTATATTTTTGAGGGGAAACCAAAGTATCCAATTTGTCTTTTTTATTTATTTCATTTTTCTCCCCTGAAAAGGTTTTGACTTTCTGTACTCACTTGTTGTACTCACAGAAAAACAAGGATTTTTTTTTTTCCTTAAACCCACATCTCTTTGGTAAAAAAAAAATAGACATTTAACAGAAACTGAAAATTCTTGTTAAGAAAAAATAGACCATACGAGATTTAAAAATCTTTTGACAGAAAACTGTTGGCCAATTCTACTCCTAGAAGCTTATTAATCCTTTATTTGTTAAGAATTTGCTGTCTGAAAGCTGCCAGCAATTTGTAGTGTGCTTCATTGCATAAAGAATATCTCAGCATACTTCAGCAGTAATTTCTGCCTCAAGCTGAGTATTTCAGCAGTGAGAGATTGTTTTGATGCTTCTGATATGTTTTTCCTCTTTGTGTCCCAAGAGTAGTGGACAAGAGGTGCACTGGAATAAACAGATAAGCCTATTTACCTGATGAAATGATGATGGCTCTTAGCAAGAGCAGATTTCAAATTCCTCTTTAGAAAGAAGGTGAATTCTTTTCCAACACAAGGCAGCAACACATCCGTGTTGAACTGCTTGATTACTGCATCTGACACATTAGTTCACGTAACAAAGAAAAGGCCATTGTATTAGTTCTAGCAAACACCTTTGGAGTACAGAGTCTCATATTTGGCTCCAACCTCAGACATTGGGGAGCTTTGCTCCTCTCTCCTGCACCATGACTCCATGGGCAATGCACATGGGAGAGTGGGTTTCAGTGACCTGTACTAATTGTGCTCTGCCCATGAGAACATACCTTAGAGGAGGCTGCACCTCTGCACCGCACCCCTGAGGAAACAGAATCCTAACTACACAAAAACATAAGGTGAGAGTCAACTTACTAATGTGCCTCTTGGTGTCTGTGACCTATTGTGTGTGCTGGTGTATCTCCATGGAGGGGGATGGAGGATAAATCAGTTCCATTGCAGATGGACTACAGCAACTAATGGCATATTCAGGCTCTCATTTTCCTCAGTGAGCACACAATAGGACAGGCTCCCGCAAATAACCCATGGAAAAATATTCTTTTCCCCAGAGCATTTTGTCATGTTACTCAGGCTCTACTCCCAAATTTAGATAATTATTTTCTCTTTTCTATACCTCATTTTCATATTCGAATCACTTACTTCACTCTAGCACTGAATCAGGGTTGTTTTTCTTCCTTTGCAAGAAACATGGAACTGAAAAAGCAAGATTCTTATTGTTGCCAACTGATTCCACCTTCCCTCAGAACAAGGAGAGTGTCCATGCAAATGAAAACAAGCTTACTGCATAAGGGGCATATGGTATAGAAAAAAACTGTCAGTCTATTATTATTGTATATTTCCACTACAACATGACTCTGTGCCAAACTGACTCTCTTTCTCCCTAAAACCAAATTAAAGTATCCTTGCTGGATGGCATGATTTCTTGGTGGTTTTTATAGGCAGCCACAGGAAAATTAAGTTATGTGAATTTTAGTCAGAATGTCTTGTTTCAGGTTCAACAAAACTGGGAAGTGATTAATCCTCTTCTAAAATATTCCAGATGAGACCTGACGCATAAAAAACCCCAGTTCCAAAGTGGTTACTCTCCAGCAGGGCTGGTTACTCTCCTTGTCTCATGGCTGAAACTGTACATGCAGCAGTGAATAAAGCAGATAGAGTTTTCAGTTCCAATAGAGCAGTAAGTTAATAAAAGATTTCACCTTATGTGTTTCCTAAAGATATGACAGCAGCAGACACTGAAATCATCATATTTTATTGAACTTTACAGTGGGCTTAAGTAGTAATGAAACACCCATGCCAATTCCTAGAGGCCAGGGCTACACAAAGAAACCATGAGGAACAGAGGCCATGAATCCAGAGAATCCTCTTTTTGAGCACTATATCATATAAGCTTTTTGAAGACCTCCTTTTAGTGAGTGCATACCCAGCATTAGTGTTTACCTTTAGCGTGAGAAGAACACATGTGTGTATCTGCCATTGTCTCTGATTGCAAACATCAGAGTAAATCATCCTGCAGGTCAGCAGAGCAGTAGGAGGGAGGGAGGTCATGGCTACACAGAGTGCCCACTATGTCTCCCTTGAGTTGCTTTGCTACCAGGCTGCATTCCTGAGCTTCCCCTGCTGCCCAGCACCAGGGGTATATTTGCAGCTCACAAGGCCATATTTCTGGTACTCAGAGCTAACTTGCTATAGCTACACAATGCTGCATTGTGTCATGTAGACATAACTCACATTTCTGGAAATGCAACCTCATTCCTAGATGGAGTTATGACGATTACATTTCATCGATCATGCTGCTCACAACAATCTAATTATGAAGAAGAAACCTAACAAGGCTCCAAAAATCGTAGACTGAAGCACACCTCAGATAAACAGTTGTAATCCTTGTTCTCAGTCAGCTACCATTGCTTCAGCACTGTGCATTAGCATGCCTTCATGCGTGATCCAGTCACTACTGATCAGTAACAAAGTTCAGCCAGCCCAGTCAGGCAAAATGGAATTGGAAAGCAGACTGCCATCTGTATGCTGAAAATATTCCTCACCTTTCCAAAGGTCTCATAATATGCATTCTGAAGGAAAGAACAGATCTTTTGGAAACATCTTATTGAAAGAAATCCTTGGCATCTTCATTTTCATATGTGTGTGGAATATATTGTTTTGTAATCTGAATCTGTTAAAAATGTATAATTGAAACAAATCTCTCATTTTTTTCCAAAGGAAGGAAGGACGAAAGAAAACACTAATACTTTGCTTTCAAAGCTTTGACATTGACTTGGCATTCTGCTGTACTTAATGATAGCTCTACAAAGAAACAAGTTACTGTCTTATGTGGGAAAGCATATTTGTGGCTGAGAAAGTGCTGCAAAAATTGCAGAGAGCTTTGATAATTTTATACCACATTTTCACCCCTGTTTTTACAGCCAATTCATTTAGTCAAAAGTCATGTTTTCTGCTGCTTATTTTTTCATTTCATATCTCCCAATTTAATGTTTTAGTTCTGGGCTGAATATCATTTTGTGTGATGAAAGGTACCAAGACACAACTAAGGCTGTAACACTTTGTGAAATTTAATTCCTTCAGCTCATTCCATGTAAGGGTTCTTGAATCAAAATACAGGTTACATTTCATTGCTTTTATATTCTCATCTCTCTGCTAACCCTATCAGGCCCCTTTCACTATGGAAATGCCTTTATCACAACCACACTTTCTAAAAAATCAGTTTTGCACCAGCACATCAAAGTTCCCTTGGGATCCAAAAGGAGGTGCCTGGCTGGAGTTCAGACACAGCTTGTTCTATGGTGTTTCATTCCACTTCACTGCAGGCTTTTTTCTAGCAGGAGCTAATGAAAAGACAAGATTCCAGCTCCTGTGTTTTGGGAAGAAAGACCCTAAGTGATTTTGTATCTGACTCAAGCCTCTGCATTTTCTCAGAACTTTTTCTCTTGGTTTCAGACGGTTTTCTGAGTTCTCAATATATTTCTAGAAAAAGCCAATAGATTATTTCGTCCTCCATTGCTTCAGCATTTGTGACTCCTTGATAGAAAACAGCTAGTCAAGGCCAACCCTTAAATTATACAAACCTTTTGAGAGGAGCAGCTAAAAGTTGGTGATAAGCTTCTTGATTTCTGTTGTGTTTCAAATGTCATTGTATTGTTGCTATGGCCGTTGCATTTCCTGTCAAAATTACTTTTAGTTTTAAACATGTTATGGTTTAATTCATATTTCCTAGGATTCCCTACTTCTCTGAATTTCCCCAGAACATGCAAAATGAAAGCTTTTACAACTTAGCTCAAGAGATAATGGTTCTCCACTCTCTAACAAGGACTTCTTTTCTCCACTGTGTTTGCTACTAAAGCTAAATAAATATTCAGAAAAACCCCAAGCAAAACATTTAAAGGGCTCTTTCTTTTTTCCTTTTAGATTATATGTAATTATTTTATTCATTTCACAATTATAGCCTTGCCTTCAGGCTGGGTAAGACTTTTCTTTTTTTTAAAATATAAGGAACAAAACCACAACTTTTTGCTTTCTTTACTTTAAAATCTTGCCTTTTCACAGGCCAAGCCTTCTATAAGTGAGCATAAATATTACTTGGACTATGGGTGTGGGGAAACAGGACCTTGCTCTCTTTTCTGTAGTGACCAGTTTAAAGCTAGCTATTTAAATTTTTGGTTCAACCCCTAACCATATGTCTTGCCTCAGTTTAGTAGATACTGACAAGAGAAATCCAGCTGAAAGAGTCCATCAAAGCGTTCAGTTGTGCATCCCCCTTCCTGTCCTGGTGGGAAGGGTATGACTCCCTGTCGAGCAAGGGGAACTACAAGCTTAGTGCTGAGCACTGCTGCTGTTCAAGTGACCCTGTCTTTTTGGGTAACAGTAATCAGATCCCTCATCCTCTTTCTTTATCATCAGGAGTTGCTATTGAGGTCCAGACTTTCAAACATACAGAGCTGATGAAGAGATTCCCTCTCTTTCATGGGGTTAAACTTGCATCAGTTCTGTGCAGCCTCTAAACTAAGGAGCCCACAAACTGCTAGTGCATCTTCAGGTAATCTGTCAGGCAGGAAAGAGCTCCACATACATGCTTTCGTAAGCAAAGCCCACATCATCTTGCATTCACTCTTCACATCTCCAGGAGATTACATCCAGAAGCTGGGCTTGTGATATGGCACATTTTAATGCAGAATCACTGAGGTATGATCCCCAATCCCCAATCATCCCCCAGTCACTAAGCTCAGCCTTACTTGGGTTAGATTATTCCTATTAGTTTCCAACTGATCTTGGAACACAAGTATTACATCTGATTTTAATGAAACGCAAGACTTCATTGTTTCCAGTCAGCTAATGAAACAGTTGAGCCTTCTCATGACTTGCTGTAATTATACCAAAGGCTGTACATTATCATGAAAAATGCCAACCTCTTTACAAGATGTAAAGTTAATCCTCCAGTACTTGTGTACTGATATGTTTGGAAATGTAAACTGAGGAGTGAAAAGGAATCAGTGTTACTCTGATGAAATGTGAACATACCTGGCACAAAAGCTTTCACACAATATGCTGTGGCAGCCTCTTAGTTACATGTAACTTTATGTTAACAGGAAAAGTCACTTTAAAATATGTTTTGTTCATGAAAGCCTCGAGCACATACACAAGTTAATCACATTTTAGAAGATCACGTTAAAGTACTTGTAAAAAACCAGAAGTGCATTATGAGGAAAAAAATTCAAGGTGGAGACATTACCAAGAATTTTTGCTTTAGACAGCTTTTTCAAAGACTCTGGCAAGATGCTGTACTTTCAGAACTAAAAGCTATTTCCATTGGGTGGCTTGTTTGCTGGCTTCTGTAAAACAGCTTGGTGGTCCTGGGACAACCCTTACTGGACTAATGTTCTTCACACAAAAGCCACTACTCTAATTGGCATTAACTATAATTGGCATTAACTGTTCCCTGCTTTGGCAGCCTCATCTGAGAAACCAAAAATCAAATCCATGATGTAGATTGAATTGCGCTTAATGGCCCCTCCACACCAGGGTTAAGGGCATGCTGAGGGTAAGGAAATTCTTTTGTTTGTTGAGGCACACAGAGAAATGCACTTTCTTCACCTGTCCTGTCTGCAGAGAGATTAAAGGTCTACTGAGTGATCAATCAAAAGACAAAGCAGTAACACATCCTCTTTGGAAAAATGGGGCATTTTAGTGGCAAGCATCAGGAAACCTCTCTCTGCCACTGAGCTGCACGGTGGTCTTCATCATATCAATCTTTGTGTCTTCTGGCATATGTACACCTGTTTTAAAATATCATCTCTCTGGCAAAATATCCACAGATGGAGAGGGCTGTTTAAATAGTAAACAAACTAGTACAAGTACTGCAAACTAGTACATGGATTCTCAAAATTTAGAAGTCTTATAACCCTTGGGGCAGGGGTGTGGGAATAGCAAGCATCATCCTGTGTAAAGTTACCCTGTTCCTGGTTACAGGACAATACAAATTTGAAAAGGTTCACTCTTTGTCTCTCTTTTCCCATTTCATTTTTTTTTTGCTTGTGGACAAAAGTATCTCTGCAGGTCCTTTCCATATATTTAAAGACCCCCCTCAAGGGTCCACAGATCAAAGGTTGATAAGCATAAGCACAGGCCTGGAATAAACCCCTTATTGACAGAAAGAGCAGGAGTGAATGAGGCTGAACTGGGCGTGTTCCGGCCAAAGACTGCAGCTACATCTTTTGTATCAGCCACCAGCTGCAGTGGTGGCTGATATCCACTGCTACCAATGGCTCGCTTTATACAGTAAGAAAACTCTAACTGTGGAAAGTATTTTAAAACCACAGCGACTTCCTCCTTCCTGCTAAGTTGAGTTAGGGAGGAACTACGCAGGTTCCGTGGCACCAAGGAAACAGTACAAAACCATTCTGCCAAAAAATGTGACCTCCATATTAGCCCAAGTCCACTGATTGCACATAGGCCCAAGGCCATTAAATGTTGACCCTGGATTTTGGAGGGTTTCCAGCGAGAACAAACAGCTTCTACTCTCAGTTCTTTTTCCACCCAGATAAACAGTTCTATACTAGTATTTAGTAAGATTTTAACCACAGCCTCATAACTATATCCTTTCCTTTAAAAAAACCTACATTTTTCAGCAACAGCACAGTTAAGAACTGCTCCTTCAAATGGGTTAAGAGCATTAGCAGATGGAAAATCCAACTGCTGTTACAAAAGATAAAGGCAAAGTTCATGCATCTTTGCATCAGAAATTTGAATATATGGCTTTGCTCAGTCTTCTTATGCCTTCATACCCAATATCATTTGAAAAATACTGTAAATGCAGTATGAACAGCTGTCCATCTTGCCTGCCCTGTATTTTCACACAGACAAATGTACATACTAACTCCACAGCCACTAAGTCTAACTACTAATTTCAAATGCAAGCAAACCAGCTGTTGCCAACTATTCATTTGTATGGCCATGTCACCAAGGATCTCAAAGTATGAGATCATTGTTGTGTTAGGTTTTGAACTAGTACAGAAGAAAACAATAACCTGCTTCAAAGAATTTCAAGGATATAGCTTTTAAAACTTCACAACCTCTCAGGCTCACAACAAAAAAACAATTACTGATAAGCTAACAGTAATCAGTACTTAAGGCAGAAACCATAAGCTTCCATAGATGTAACCTCGTGGTTATTTTTTAAGGTCAGCTAACCAACTCCTATTTAAATCAAAATCACCAGCACAACTCTACATGCCAAGCTGGATACCCTTTCACTGCTGCCAGCTGTCTCCTGCTGTGTCATCCCATTTGGAAATAAGAAGGGAAGTTAGTCTAAAATAAATCATGTCCCTCTACTGTTAGTGTTTGAGGCTAAAATAGGTAATTATGAAGGAATTAGCTTATTACAGGGATCAGAGGACTACAGACAGAAGGAAACTTGTAGATATTGTTGATTTATCAGCACTTAGAATTTCCCTCCTCACCATTAAGTTCATAATTCCCCTTACCCATAATAGAGGACATTATGTTTCTGTAAATTGTTAAAGTACTACAGTCATTTCTGTCTTATATTGAATATATTTATATTCATTCTCTCTCTCCACAAATGTGGTGGAAGTATTTTTTTCAACTTTTCCACAGTCACGTTTGTGCTGAGGTCTGGTATGGAAGAACATGAAATTTTCAAAGTAGAATTCTCTTGAACTTTGAAGTCCCTAAAAAACATGCCCAAACAAATAACTAGCTTATGACCTAGTCTTTCTTAAACCATAATTATTTTCCTTTTGGGATTAGGAATGCTTCCTTTTCCTCCTCTGACCTATTTTATGGTACTTGTTTTGGTGGTGGGTTGTTGGTGGTTTTTTTTTTTGGTTTGTTTTTTTGTTGTTTTTTTTTTTTTATAAATACATTGTAGAAGCAAAAGCACAGATTGATAATAAAAGGACATACATTTAGTTCATAAAGCTAGTACAAAAATGGCAAGCCTGTCATGACACCCTGCAGACACTGGTCTACATAATTATGGGTATTTAGATGGAGCTTTCTGTGGCAGCAAAGCACAAAAGCTGCCATCTCACTGTTTCTACACAGCTTCTAACACAAAAGATATCATAAATAATAATGGCTGATACTCCTTGTCAGCATTGACAGACAAGTTTCTGCTTTTGACTTCTAGTGCTTGTGTGGCTGTGAAGTTCAGCCTTTGCAAGGGTTTTCTTCCTACAGAGGAAACAAAGCAACATAAGATTACTGCTCCTTTGGGGTTCACTTTTCTCTAGCCAGCTTCATATAGGCCATTTCAAGTTTAATTAAAATGTCTCAAACGAACTTCTGGAACTTTTTAGTATAAACTGAATTAAAAGATCTTAAGAAACTTTGCACCAGAAAACTGGAAAATTAATGAGTGGAAGAATAGCAGCATTTCTGTATGAAGAAATTATTCCAGTTGCATTATATGGTAGTTCTAAGGGCTGCAGGCAGTAAAGTTTTCTCTTTGATTGCATCTCTCAAAAGCTTGATCATTGCTTGTTCAAAGTTCTTTTTCTTGACTGATCAGTCCTACTCCCTGGTAAGGGGTGGCAGACTGGGTGAGTTTGGAAAGCACCTCAGGATGGTGAGGCTCATCCCCTAGTCCAACACTGCTTCTCAAGGCAGGTTGCCTAGGATCTTTTCCTGAGACAGAAATACTGCCTCTTTTTCTGCCACTGGAGTAAACCACAGGATTCCAACAAGAATGGAAGAAAGACTTTGTAAGCCTTAACCTCAACCTAAGCTCTCTTTATGAATCTGTGAGTTGAGGAAGTGGCTGTCCTTTTCCACTCATTCTGCTGCAGGTCAATACTTTGATGTCCACTCCAAACACAGTGAGCACTACTGATAACACAAACTGTGTCAAAGCTGTTAGCAAGAAATCAATAAACTTCTCTATGCTTAAGGCCATGAGAGACATAGAAGTCAAGTGGATAAAGCTGAGCACTCAGAAGCCTGTTGATTAACATTCTGTTCCCAGTTCATATCAAGTTACTTTAAAAAAATATGCTGCACTGTAGAGTGTTTTGAGATCCTGAGAATAAAATGGTCCTCAGTCCCATTCAGACACACAGGAATTCACAGCAGGTCATGAAGTGCTGTTAAAACTACTTGCATCCCTGAAATCATGATGCATGTGCCAATTTTTTAAACCGTGCTTATTATCAGATTATACAAAATTACATGCAGAGAAAATTATACTTCATTAGTTAATTCAGCATAAATGATGTCAAACTGCTCAGGAAGATAATTCCTAAAGAATGCTATGGTTGTTATAGTGCAAAAAGCCAATCTAGCCCATATTCAGCAAGAATTAGAATAAACCTAGAAAAGTTCTGTTTTCATGAGTGTGGATGCTTCTTACATCTAATTTATTTGCTCCTATCTTATTTATTAGGCTGTTTCACCAAAGATGCATTATAGTGTCAAAGTACCAAAATTTAATGATCCCTAAGAGAACCATAACTGACTGGTGATACCCTCATGCAGCATCTGCTGATAGATGATCCACTTGAAAAGAAATGCTGTAGCCAAAAATCTAATACCAAATACTATATACACAGAAGTCACCATTAACAAGATAAACACTTCAGGGAATTAACAAGGGGAGACACTTATAACTAACAGTTATAACTAACTTTTCATCAAACAATACTGGCTTTCTAAAACAATTTGTAAAGATCCTCTATTCCTCACATTTTCGTTAATCTAGACACTATACATCTAAACTGTGTTGTAAGCAAGCAGTTGTGGGAAGGGTCTGGTTAGGTCAAAGTAGGCTAGCTAGATTTTTTCCCTCTAGTTTTTAATTATTTCCTTGAGTATTAAAGAAAGCACCTACTCTTGAAAGAAAGACCCAGAGGCCTTTTTTCTGTAAGTGGATTTTCAAGAGACAGAGAAGTTTGACTTTTTTAGAATAAAAAAATGGAGAGACCGATTTTAGAATTCAAGTCAGCAGCCTACAGGAATATGTAGTGATAGGTACTAAACAGTAAACTGATTACATTTCATAAGCTGGAAACTGCTTCAATGTTAATTCCTCCTGCTTTGTTGTGAATGGGAGAAATGGAAAGCTACTTCCAAATTTCATCTAACCTACCAGTTGTTCTAAACATGTTTATGCCCAGCCTCATAGCTGAAGCTTACAAAGCAGTTTTGAAAATTATTAACTTTCTGCATCCTAAAAAATGTAGCTGAGTGACAAGCAAGCAATTTCCCAAATTTCCTACTTTAACTAAGAATACTCAAATTAAAAATAGAATAATAAAATTTCTCTCGGTGTCATTTCTTCTGACAGGCTCATACAAATTGTGATATCAATATAACCTTTATGCTGAGAGAGAAGAGGAGGTCACAATATTGCATATACATATATATTTAATCCTCTGGTTTTTAGCAGAGGATAAAAACTTTTCCTATACTATGTGTAACATTTAAACATAAATAAATATGCCAGTTGTGAAACAAGAGTACATGAGACAAGTTTGCAGGGTTCTGTGACTGATAAGGAACTCATCTAAGTTGAAATTAAAGCAGATGATCTTTTTTTCAGACAGTACTAGCCTTCACTATACCATTCACTATGTATACTAGCAATGATATAGCACATCTTCCCATGATAAAATATTTTTAAAATAGAAGAAAATTTTATTTGTAAAGTAAATCATCCATAAAGGTATGGAAAAAAATCTGATAGTCTGCTTGCTCCTTTGCTTTATAAGATTTTTTTTCAGAGTAGGGATAATTTTCACTGTCAAATGATGAGTAGCCTTGTTGGATAATCACAGAATTGCCTTTATAACAGCTATTTGTATTACTGTGTACATAAAAAAGCTCAAGCTAGTTATCAGATTTAACCAAGAAACAGTAACATTCTTTTAATAGGTAACTTCATCAGGTTAAGAGAGTCTGTTGTGAAGTGATTATATCATCTCCAGAGTTCATCACACGAGTTCCTTGAAATACCTTGAGTAGCCTTCCTAATAGAAATTTGCTGTTAACTACTCCTTTTTGTTGATAGCAAGTAGTGACGTGTTAGGAGATTTCAATCACAGCACAATGAATGCTTCAAACAGTGGTTGCATGCTCATCTATTACCACCCTCCCGCACTCTTTTGTTGCAGACCATCAGGAAAGTGTTCCCATAAGGACAAACCAAGGGCTGATTTTTAAAATTTAATTCATAGTTTAAACTATACCTCTTTCTGGTATTATTTTTTCCATCTCCTTTCTCATAGTACCTTTAAAAGATCTGTAGACTTGTCTCCCCAACACACTTAATTGTTGCCTAGAAAGTTTATTACATAGTTGTTAACTTTCAATGTTTCTAGCAGTCAGTTGGAATTTAATTATAGCAGCTATCCAAATCAATCTGATTCTCTAGATTAAGTAACAGCTACTCTTAAGTAAATAACACGTGAATATCCTCCCCCTTTCTGTGTCATACATAAGCATTACTTGGAGTACTAACAACCTTGCAAAACATGGCATTTCCTGGCTGTTTAGTCTCACTAGATACTGCTCTAGCAGCCATTTGTTTTATTAGAACCTTAGGATCATCTGAGTTGGAAAGGACTTCAGGAAGTTTCTAGTCCAACCTCCTGCTCAAAGCAGGCCTAGATATGATGAAATCAGATATAGTTGGGATAGATTCACAATCACCCATTTTTTAAATCCTGATGCCTGGAGCCTTGACATGGGGCAGGAACAGGGTGATTAATGGCTGATGGCAGTGAGCATTGTGCCTTTAAGCAGAGTGGGTGTTCTAATTCCAGTCAGCATGGACTAAGGAAACTGGTGTTACAGAATGATCATTTGGGGTTAACGTATGATATTTGGAACATCTGAAACCTGTTATTTTTCCTAGCTGAGGTTTATCCTGAAGCTTCATAAACTTTCCATTTTAAATTACGGAGCTTCCTTTTTTAACTATAATAAACTTTTATCTTAAAATGGTGTGTGCCTTTTAATCATTCCAAAGTATTTACTTTAATTAGGTTTTAAAAACCCTGCAGAAGACAGCACTGTTCTTAATTTTGGCTGTGAGAGTTTGCTCTGCATTCAGCTAGCAGCAGTTCCTAATACCCCTGCTGAACTTCAGCCAAACAGAGCATTTGAGGCAAAGCAAGATGGCATGAATTCAGAAAAGAATACTTGTTTTCATGAAAACACTGGTCCAGTTTCATGGCATTAGCTATAATCCACTGGTTTAGTAGAAGAAAAGAGTTTTCATCTTTCTTTCTCTATAGACACGCAGCATGTGGCATTCTTAGAGTGTCAATGTTTTCGTTGGTTTTTGCATGCATCATTAAAGATTTGAAGTTCAGAAATCCTGAGCATCCCCAACCTAGCAAAAACCCCTGGGAGCTGCAAACACTTACACAAATTTGGTTCAAATGATTTGCCTAGCCAGAAAAAAAACCAAAAAACTTGGGGTCAGGGAATAAAAAAGGTTGTTACCTGGGGTTGCTGGAACTTCCTGCCTGAGGCTATAATAGCTTCCTACCTGAGACTACAACAGCAGCAAAACCAAGACAACTAAGATTTCAACTGAGTTATCAGTTAAATTACAGATAATTGAGGATCTCAAGGCAAGAACTATCCCAAGATAAAAACCAAGATACCTTCTTTCTCTGGCATTTTAAATCAAGGTAGTTAACCCGGCTGAGCCAGTCTGAGTTAGCATAGGCTACAGCAAATTTTACAAGTGTTAGACTTTTCTATCCAAGCACTCACAATAGTTTGGTGCCTTTTCTGGTGTGGGGTCTTGCAAACAAAGCCTGAGGTGGGAGAGAGACTGTGGATTAATTTTTGCATCATTTTCTCACTGAACCTGAGGTTCTCATACTGGACTAACTGCTGGCCACAGCCAGAGGTGTGGGGATGAGCATGAAGAGGTGTGGGAATAATGTTCTCCTGTTCGTTCTGAAGAGACATTCTAGCAAAGAAAAACTACTACTGTTTTTTATTTAGGATACTTTTCAGTGGGCCAGAATAACTGGAAAACCTTAACTCCTGCAGGGCTGCTTTGTAAGGTTTTGCTATTACTCCAGCTGTACAAGCAGAAAATCTCTCCATCTGCAGATACTATCTGATACAAACAAAAGAGAATGTTGTTCCCTCCAGTTCTTTTTGGGAATATTGTAAGAAAGGATATCAACACAGTGAGGCCTATTGGCTCTTACTCTTCTCCCACTCAATGCATCTGAAACTTCACAGGCTTCGAAAACAGTTTTCTTGTCAACTGGACTGAGGAACAGGGTTGTCAGTGTTCAAGAACGTGGATGGGGGAGTGCTTGCTTTGACTGGGTTATAGACTTTGGCCCTCAAAAGGAGAAAATGGGAATCAAAATACTTTAATTTAAGGACCAACTTAATGTAAGGGTCACAGAGCAATTGTGTTTCCCTGGAATGCTACTGCTTGAAAAATAAAGATGTTTGAAATGTAGATTCCTGGGTTTAGATTGCCCTATATTCAATGGTATGTAAGATTTCCCCAGTAGCACTAGTCTCTTTTTCAGTTAGTCTTTGTTCTTGTCTGTGCTCTTAGATGTTAGTTCTGCACAGGAATAATGAGGCTAATAAACCTCACAGATGTATGCTTGCCTAGTGACATTTAAGAATTCCAGAAAGTGAATCATATTATTTATTAATCTGGCCTCTAGTCCTAATTTAGTCTCAGAACAACAGACTCTGGTTTTCCACCTAAAAAGAGCTAACGTAGCCCTTAGATGATGACTTGAAGTAGACTTGTAACTGAAGGGTAAGAGACATCCAAATAAATCACACGTGCTGAAAATGCCAACCTGACTTTTTCTTCCAAATTTTGCTGAGCTGGGGCTAAACATGCTCTCACTTCCACTAAGTGCAAAGACTCAGTTTGCAATAGTCTAAGCAATATAAGGACATACTGAATTTTATACACATCATTTACTTCAGCATGTCATCATGGAACTACTGAAATACATAACACTTGCTATGTGCTTAAGCATCTTGACAGTGCAAGACCCAAAATAAAGCTGCATGCCACTAAGATCATCATAAACTTTCAAACAGATTCAGCCTGATAAGTTGTAAAATCAATTCATGGGTTGTGATTACTTTTTCTATTATGTGGGTACGCTTCTCTTGCAGTGTGCAAACATCTAAAATGAAATACCTTACCAATAATATAATTTGTAACAATTCCTTTAGAAACTGGTGTAGCACATCACTTTTGCCCACATGGAAAGCACAGATGAGGAGGACTTTTTTTGCCAGTGACTAGTACCTTCAAACTAATTTAACTCACAACCATGCAAACCCTGAGACAATCATTGAAAAAATACTGCCATCATGTTTTCTTTTGTGGTTTTTTTCTCAAAATTTAGAGCAGCACTGAGTTACTCAACGGAAGGGAAACAAAGAGAAGATGCTGACAACAGTGTGGAAAGAGGCTGGGAGGAGAGTGCTTTAGTTTTGTTCTGTGCTTCTGAGAATTATCAACAAAAGATTCTCAGCTGTAGAAATTAATTTATTTTTCCTATTTATTATGTAAGTAATCTCAGATTGATCTTCAAAATACTCTTTCAGGTATTTTTTTCCTATTGATCTTTCCTGGAGGAGGCAACTGAAACTAGAACTGGGTTCTCTCTACAAAAAGAATTCACAGAATTTTGCAGGACAAAAGTGATGGTTTAGGGGCACTACAGCATGTTTCACTTCTTCCTTGTAGACATTTATAGGAGCTAAACTGTGTTCACAAGAACATTGCTAGAAAGCAACAGGACTAGGAATGCTCAAGTCATTCTAGGGTTCAGCAGGTAAATGGTCAGGAAGAGGGAATCCTCCCACATGACTTAAGTGATGAGGTACACCATAAATTTTAACTACTTTTAACAGTAGCCATTCCAGGAAATTAACAAGTGATTCACAGGCTGAAACACATTTAAAAAAAAATCAATCAGGGAAGTTCAAGTAATTAAAAGAGTAAAGTCTGCTCTTGGAAACTTCAAGCTGAAGTTACAGCAACTGATGTTTCATTTGTTCCAACTGAAGTAGGAAAATTCAAAGGGTAAAATGTAATTTTCAAAGTCTTTTTGTAGGATCCTTAACAACTAGAAAATTTTCATAACGCCAGTGACTTCAGGGAACTGTTAGACTTATCTTGGCTTCTACAGAACCACGCAGATTGAGACCAGCTAATCACCTGATCTTACACAGCAGTTGATTCACTGCCAATTTTTATTGTGCTTTTATGAATAATCTATAAGCACCTTGAGTTACAAGTAGGCACTACTTGTTACACTGAAATAAATAGAAGTAATAAGAGCAATTTGGCACTTTTCCTATGAAGTAGTATACAATTATAAGTCATTGGGAAATTCTAAGAGAAGCAGTTTGGAACAAATGTTGCTTAAACTAATGTTTAATATTTAGACTGCTGGGTCAACAGAAAGTTACAAAAGTCATTTATGGTAACTAATTGAAGCCTATGAAAAATATATTTATACTCAGTGGTGCTCCCCTTTTTCATCTAATGGGCTTACTGATATATAGATTCACTATTTGATCAGTGCATCTGGCTCCACAGGCTTCATGGTTTGCCAGCCACAACCTACTAATAAGCACCCTGCTGCCTGTTTGCTAAACAGATCAGTGCTGGCAGGCACCCAAAACTCTAGCCTTTGAAACTTGGAGCTTTTTTGACTTGCCCAACCTATTGTGTGGCAAGAAAGACAATAAACTATGAACCTCATAAATGCTGAGCAATTAAACATAAGTTAGTAATACGGTTGTGGTAACAGAGACTGCTTACCTCAATCCAATATATGCCTCATTTGTTCTTTGTGTCATTCCTGCTAAAAGCCAACCATAAGCAGTTTGCTCAGACCCTAAATGGTTGAGATTTCCTTGTAAACAAGATGGTGGCCACCTACTAAGGGAGCTCCATAATCCAAGTAGCAATAGGATTTTGCTTTCAGCAAAAATTTTATGCTTTTATGTTCAGCAACAAAAGCATTCACTCAAGCTCCCAACCCTCACGTTTTAGTACACTGAGAACTTCCACTGTAGATCAAAGTTCAACTCCATGAGCTGAACACCTCCCTTTGCTTCTCTATAAAAAAGTGATTTACTTATGTTTTCAGAATCAACAGCTTTCCTTTAAAACTGATGAGCATCAAATCAGAGTGGTTAATGACTCACTCCAATTTGAGAACAGACCATAAAAGACTCAGATTCTGGTTTCACAACTAGGCACTGCTCTAAGCACCCAGGAGTCAAATCTTCATTTCTGCATGAATCAGTTCTGCCTTGGTCTGACCACTACACAGACTACTAAAAAAAAAAAAAAAAAAAAAAAAAAAAAAAATTTAAAAAAATTATCCTCAGATGCTTTAGGGACTTCAAAGTTGGTTAGGGAAAAGCACTCATGTAAAAAGTTAATTCATCCTTTCAAGACTTCAACTCAATAACAGTTGTGATCTGTATAGTAAATTCAGCATAAGTATTTTGGAGGAACTGCTAGAGGACAGAAAATGTAGGAAGATCTTCCTGAACTGCTATCCTTCTAAATATATGTTGTGTTTGATTAAAAAAAAAGGGGGGGAAGAACAAAATACAGGAGAGAGGGAAGTCTCCCATATGGAAAAGCTCAATTTCTAAGCATTGAAGTTATTAGTTTTTAGCTGGATATTTGGTTAGATATTTTTCTTATATTTATGAACTATATTTAGTGCCCAAGGAACACCTCTGGACAGAGAAGGGAGCTGCACTGTGTGCTAACCTTATTATTTTAAACAAAAGCTGTTGAAAATTCTGCTTTCTTCAGACAGGACCGATAAAACATCCTCTTTGCAAAAAAGCAATTGTTCTTCATCCAGTCCAAAATTTCCCTTTGAAGCTAGACAACCACATTTTTAAAGTCCAAATTAATCTAAATTCAATTCATAACCAGAAGACCCATTAGCCTGATTTTTCTAATTAAAGTACTAAAATATTTTCAGCATCTCTTTATCAAGGGTGGCCATAGAAAAGACCTCTATCACAGCAGACCTTCAATGTATTTTTCCGCTGCCCTGGGCTTGTAGGCTTCTGTATACAACAGTGCACATATCAAACGTGTCACTCTAGGATGAGAGGCCGTTTTGTTTCAGCAATGTCCCTCTATGGGACAGTAAGGGGTATAAATGTTAGGGCACAGGTATTTTCTCCTGGCTTACAATGCAAATTCTATTAGCTGAAAAGTTCAAACGAGTTGCTCGTTTATATGCATCTCCAAAGTACACATCATCTAGGGAGCTCCTGGACTGGAATAGGAGATGATTATGTCTGTGTGTGTTGGCAGAACAACAGTTTATCACATAAGCTTACAGCTCCATAGAGATCATTCATTCTATCATTGTATTTCAAATGCTAACCCAGAGAGGCCCCTGCAGGGATGGGGAGGGTGGTGCATATCCCGGATCACTCCATTTCAGTGCCTCCTTTAGAAAGGTCAAAAGTGCCATTTATGGGGGAGGTTTTAGGGGTATACACATTGCTGCTAAAAACAGGACAGAAGCTATCCAACAACGAGCAGCTAATAACCAGTTCTAGCTAGTACTAATCTTGGATGGATACAAACCTGTATCATACAGGGGAAATAACACCATGCAATATCAACCCCCAGAGACCTTGGACCTTCCCTGAAATATCTGAGTCTGAATATTGCTGATCTAAGTTTTCTTCACAGTACTAGTATCCGTACTTTGATAGAAAGCAAAATTATCTGTAATGCCTTCATGTCTCACATGAAGCAATCTATCCATAATGTTAATTGCTTGGATTTTACTCTGCCAGCAGTCCAGTCACTAGAGAAAAACAAGTAATCAATTTCCTTATTTGAAAGCCAGAAGCATATAATGTTTATTAATAGAGAGCATGGTTTACATAGATTTTACTGTTATTGACCATAAAATGTTGTATACTATAAGCAAGGGTAAAATTTCTAACTAATTAGCCTGTGAAGATCATATTTAATGGAGTATATAAACTTAGGCTCTTTACAAATCTTTAGGGTCTTATTCATTAAGAGTATGCACATGTAGTCTTTATGCTGAAACAGGATTTTGATACAATACAAGGTTAAATAATCCACCTTGAGATTGACAAAATAGAAGACCTTACATATTCCACTTCTTTTAGCCTGTAAGAAAGGAATCAAGTGGAATATGATGCATCTTCCTTAGCCAAGGAACTCTAAATACATCCAAGGAAAAAAGCTACAATCACCCAGATACTTTAAAAATGCTGTCAGCAGGAAAAAAAATAGTGTTTGCAATAACCACTTTTATCTCCTGATGCCCTGATTCAGAATATAAGAATTAATCTTGTTAACTCTTACAAGAAAAGCCCCTGCACATGTTTTGCCTGGATCATCTTTGCCACTTTGCAGGCTGACAGCCTGCCTGTACTGATGACCTAACGATTTGGACTTCCTTTTGCAGTTCTCCTCTCAGCAAAATACTCCAGCATACACAGAAGCATCACTGACATCAGTGGAACTTGTGCATAAATTTGCACGCATGTTGTTTAAGTGAAATCATGTGCTAAAATGACTACATCTGACATGAGCCCATTCCATTGGGACAGAATTTGGTCATGGACACCTGGGTGAGGAATGGCTAACCTAACAATTCTGCACTCAGTGCAGTCCTTAGACAGTCAAAACTTAGAGCAAATTCCCTTAGGCCTTAGGCCATAGCACAATTAGACAAGTACTTGCCCATTTTAGTCCAAATCTTGCATCTGACTCAATCCTACATCCAAAGCAACTAGATCCATCAGCAACTGATGTATTTGAGTTTTCCTATTAACTGAGATCCTTGGGACCAATGTGCCATCACTTGTACCAATACCTGGTTTTTATAATCTGCAACTTCAGTAGCACTTCAATCACAAAATGCTTGGAGTTTTGATCCTTTGTTTCATTTTGTTCCTTTTCTATTTCAAAATACCAGTAAATAGAAGGCTGTAGGTGTCATAATAACTAAGATGTGGTAACCAATATCCTGAGAAATGTATTACTATTGGAAGACAACAAATATGTTATTGCAGAGACACTATAATGCTCAAATAATTGTGAAATAAGGATTTGATTTGTTGTAATATCAAAATGCAAACAAAATTCTGGTTTTAAACTTATCAGCTCTATTTGTGTCACCTTCTGGAGCCTCTCCCATTTATATTGAAATCCTTAAATTAAATGTGTTCTCGCTTGTTTAGGTTGATGCTGCCCTCTTCTGAACATAGCAGATCATGACATGCACTACCCAGAAACTTCAGGACACTCAGAAAGACGGTGATTAGTTATACAGCAATCTCCAAATAAGAAAAAATCCCCAAACTTTTCTTTTTTAGTCTCACATAGCTCAAATTTAATCAGCGCTTATTAAAAAGGACTAGGCTAAGAAATTATTTTTAGTCCAGTTTGCTGTTGGAATGTCAGTCAACCTTTGAAAAATCCAGAATCTGAGTTTTGCATTCAGCCAAGAATTTAAACTGAAGCAGACTTGTATGAATGTGAATCACAATTTGAGTGTGCCTCACTCGAATTTGTAGAGGATCCTTTTATGACCCCAAATTGACACTATTCCTTCCTTAGTGGTCCTTTGACCACTCAAAGCAGACCATTGCGTTTTTAGAAGTAATTTTCAATGTCTGTCATTCTTCCCTAAAGAGGTATTATGGAGGTTCCATTTCTGTGTTCACACTTCCAAGGTTTGCTTTGGGTTTCATATGCAAAAAACCTTATAATATGCCAAAATGACCAAGGTTCTTATGCCCTGGGCTGTACAATAATTGGAGCTATTCATAAAGCACACAAATGTTTTTATTCTGGTGGGCTCGGCCTCATAATTATCCCAATGCTTACTGATCTCTTTGGAGCAGTTTCTTCACAGCAAGCACTTGGAGGAGCAGACCTCTGCACTGCCAGCACTGGAATATTGTATTTTTAGGGCAGTAAAACAGCTAAGTACAGTTCATGCAACCAAATGCCTGCCCAGACCAGTCAAGATAATAAAGAAATTATCTTGCTTAAAAATGCTCTTATTTTACTAGTGCTAAGCTATTATCATGTTAAATGTGTTCATGTCCTGTTTGCCCCACATCACAAAATTGGTTCTTAAGCAATGCAGTCAAGTATGTCAGCACTTTCTGCTGTTCTGTACTAATTTAAAAATGAAACTTTACTTCTAATTTTTTTTTACTATTTTTCCTAAGTAAATATTATTTCCTTAATTTACTTAATTTCTTACTTTACTTAATTATAATTATATTTTATAGGATGAAGTAAGATCTGCTTCCTTCAGGATATAAATTCATCCTTACACTTGTAGTAATAACTGATAGAAATTCTTGAAGTCCACTCCAATACTAACCAGCACTAAAATCAAACAGTGCAAAGTTGCTTTGGGGGATTAAAAACAAAGAGAACAAAGACAGAATAATTGCAACTCTTTGAGGCTAACAACAGCATTATGTGCATTCAAATAGTTAACCATCTGCAGCCAGAAATCTGTTGAAATAATGCAGAAGAGAATTGCTTACCAAAAGAAATGGAGCAGAGATCTGAAATTGTTCAGCTATCTGATAGGAGAAATAAATGAAGGTGAAAATGGTTTCTCTATTTCTTTACCCATGGAGTTAAATGTGGGACCACACAGACTGCCATAATAAAAGCCACCTGATACCTGGCCTAAGGCACTGATTATTAATATATTAAAGCTCCTTGCCCAAGCAGTAACTTTGTAATAAAGACAGTACATCACTGGAAGTCAAAAGGGCTGACCCATTAGGCAGAGTATGAGGATGTGTCTGCAATTTTGCACATATAGCCTGTCTTAACAAAAATGCCAGACTTGGGTCAGAGTCCATTTATTTCCTTTATAATACCTCCTATTATAAGTCTCAACAGAACTGAAATGTCACTGTTAATATTCAAGATTGTTTTGCAAGCCACCTACAGTGTTTGATGCCCAGTTTCTATTCATCTCAACGGAATTTGAATTCAAGAATACTTTAAGTAGCATTGGAAATGTCAGCCCAAATCTCTGGCCTCATTTTGGGCCCATTTGAAACTTGAATCCTCTCCAAAGAGACCTTGATTGGGATTTATAATTAATCCTACTACATGGGTCAAATTACACTGTCAATTTCTCAACCAGTTCCCTATAGTTCTTCAAGTTCATCAAGTCATGTCTTTACACTGATGGTGAATTATTTAACCACCACACCAGAGCCAGCACATCACAGGGGCTTTAGTAGCTTCTATTTGTGCTCTGAATACACCCATAGCAGCTGTTAAAGTGTGAATAATGATTTCCATAGAGACCTTCTTTGCCTTCCTGTACTAAGCAAAAGCTGGAAGAATGCAAACAAACTGGGTGTTCTATGATTTGCACATCTCAACCTTAAGAGTGGTAACACTCACCATTGGAAGAATTGCTTCACCAGGGAATGCCATGATCTTACAAGCCCCTGTGAGGAGCCACACTGAGCACCTGAAAAGCAGTCAGATCAAAGTAACCACTTAGCACCCTACAGTGAACAGGATTTTCCATGAAAAGAGCAAAGTCAGTCAACATTTTCAAAATATGTTTTTGCCCATCATGTTTCAGTACCATAAAAATTACTTGATGTAAAAGTGCTATTTTTTTCATATATTACATGAAAATGGAATAAATTTGGTCCAAAAATGTTCATTCACAGCTAACAGAACTCAAAAACTGAAATTTATTCAAAACTGCTTTGCAAATGTACTTTAAAAGCCTTCTGTAGTTAAGGAATAATATATAAAATTAAAAAACTTAAAAGTAATGAAAACACAAAGTGAAAACAGTGCAAAATTTTAGCAAACATATTTTAGAAGTTGTGAAGTCAATTTTGACTTTAAAAATAAGAACATGTTAAAAACTTGATTCATTTTTGCAATATACTCTTGAGCAGATAGTCTGAGGGAAATGGAGGTAACCTAGAGCAGCTTTAGAATACACTGATTTGGATTAATGGTCTGTTTGGCAAAAACTCCCCGATGTAAACAATGTAACATCTTCAACCTACTGATAGCAGAGAATGTTGCCAGCAAAACTAGTTCATGGGAACTACATAAATACTATTCCATTTTGCTCCTGCTGCAGGCAGACGTTAAGCAAGTTGATAAAAGGTACAAACACTAAAGGTGAAGCTTTGGCTCTACAGAGATGAAGAGCCAGTTTCATCAATGACTGCAATGAAGGCAAGACTTCCTCAAACCAATATATAAATCTCATGATCATCTCTGGTCCTATTGCCATAAAGACCTAGACCCAAAAATTAGCAGTAAAAATACATCCTTTGTCCTCGCCATCCCACTCATGTGAAAATAACTTTATAAAAGCCACTTTACAAAGTCATAAGAAGGACACCTCCTGAGACTCCCAAAGCTATGCCCCACTCCACCAGTATCTGTCAGTCCTTCTCCCTACCTCCTTGTTTTTATGAAAGCAGACCGGCAGTAGGAGTCAGAGGGAATTTATCACTTCCTTTCATGGAAAGAAGTTCTGTCTCCAGTCCCCTCATTGCCTGTCAAGTTTTCAAAGAAGTGTTGCTACAGGCAGAAATACTTTAAAAAAGCCCAGCAGATTTCTAAAGTCAGCTTTAAAAGTGTGCTTTAAGAGCTTCCCTGAGGTGTTTACGGCTTATATTGCTCAATTAGCTCTTTTATATTGCAGTATTTTCTTCAAAAGCAATCTTTGACTAACTGTAAATTCTTAGAAATAAGTTTCACATTTTAAAAGTCCTATTTCTACAGCTGCAATAAAGTCCTCTAGGGCGCATATTAGAGGCCATAATGGCACATGACTGGACTTCAACACTCACCCCATCATCATGATGGGTGTCTCCAACTAACTAGCTGTACCTAGTAACAAGCTGATGTTAGCACCTGTTCTCACAAAATGGATTTTAATAGAAATGGGGCCCAGCTGAATGCATCTGGGGAAGTTCAGTTCTGAGGGCTGGCTGAGTCCCTCATAAATATGGGAAGGTTTTATAAAATCTTGGTGTGCACAGACCCCAGGGTTTAGTGGTTTTGTCACTGAACTTCAGTTAACAAACTGCTTGAATGACCAGCCCAAAGTACATTTCATTCTCCGTTACACTGAACAGGTAAGCATGAATGCCATAAAATTGGAGGTAGCTGAAGTCCTGAATCTTGAAAGGCAGTCAGCTCCAGCACCTATTTCTTGGGATAAATGGTTCCAGGTTGAGTTTAGTTTTGAAAGAATTCTGTTGATTTTCTATATGGTGCTTTTACTTGACTATAATAGAATATTACTGTAATAGAAGAACTAAAACTTCATAATGTCTCAATTAGAAAGTAAGATTCTCCCTACAGTCACTTGTGTTACAACAATAGGCAATATTGTTTAATATTTATATATAACAATAATATATATTGCAGGATACTTGTGTTCATCTGAAACAGTCTAATTTAGTTTCCATAAAGAAAACTTTTCCACCTTCCTTTTTTTCTCCTCACGTAAATAAGCATTACAGAGAGTTAATGAAAAATTTGCCTTGACTGAAATTATTTCTTAATTCTTCCATATTGCACTACTTGGAGTATCAAAAGGGCACTTCTGCTTGTGCCTGTTGATTTCCATTTTGATATGCATGTTTTGTGTTACCCAGACTATACTTCATATACTCTTCTCACTGAGCTTACACAAATGGGAAGTCAACATCCTTCAGCCTGAGCTGCATGGCAGAACTGGGGCTCCCATTCAGCACAGCAGGCAAACACATCCTGAACTTTAAAGCCAAGGGCACTCACATTGACACAGCTCAGCTATTCCCATGGTTTCCTCTTGCTCTGTGCATTGGTAAAGCTATATTTGTGCTAGACCTTTGCTTATCAACTGATGCTGCATGAACACCTGGGCTCTCTAAGTGACATCTGCTATCAGAGTGAAATTAAATATTTATCTAATTGAATTATAAACATTCAGGATACAACTCTACCTATTAAATTAAAATTAATAAACCCAGATTCATTATATGGCAAATTTCCCAGATAAGACCACAAATAATTTGATTAATAGTATTGCAGCACAGTAAAGTATTTACATGATACTAATACCCTTCTGAAGAAAAAAGAAAATGTGGAAATGAGGCTAGCCATGAACATGAGGAAATAATCTGTGTTTTCTAAAGTCTAGGATTCAGGATAGCCCCCATAACCAGTGTATGAAAAGCCAGAGCACTGCAACTGAGAGACAAACACAAAATCTGAAATACCCAGAGCTTTTACACTAGCCTATCCTGGTTGCCTTCATAAAACCCCTCTTTTCATGAAGTATGTGACTGACATCAAGAAAAATTGTGAATCATTCACCAGTAACATAGCAATTCCCCAGAATCCTGACTTTTAATAAAGTTTAGTGCTGAAGAGGCAAGTTATGAATTTCACAGTTAAGTATATGTATTTATGCAAACCTCCCCAGTAATGTTCTATGATGCTCTTTTCTGTAGCAGAGAAGAGTAATTGCCATCAGACCACGCACTATGGTCTGGAAGAAGACAAAATAAATAATCAAGATCCTTTCTCCTCCTGCTCTTGAAAACTCCCAAGTGAAGTGCTAGGGTTGCTGAACCACATGAACAGAGCAGCACAATCACCCCCACACACGCACCAACAGAACAAAATAATACTTTGCTTCTCAGCTCATGTTAACCTGCATAGATCCAATAGAGTAGAAAAAGCTGGCATCGATTTTTGCCAGCTGAAAAATCTGCTCTGAACCTTAAAATAGCTTGAGAACATGGCTGAATATCAGATGTCTTCAATTTAAGGTATCTACCACTGTTCAGCTAAGCTCTTAATTAGAAAGCTCTATTATTCCTTGAGTAACTGAACACTGTTTTATAAAACTGATATATACAGTGGTTGTCCAAAGCATAAGCTTTGTGTTTGGAGAGATTTAAATATATTAGCCAACTTAATACCAATGAGCAAAAAGCATGGACTCTCCCTGAAGGTAAAGAACACCTTCTTAATGAAAAAACTCGCAATAATCTTAGATCCATCTTCAATTTAGACCTTGTATTTTCCCCTGTTGTCAGAGTTTCAATCACCTTTGCTATGAGCTCTGGGTTTCAATTTACACAGCATTAGCCCTAGGCTCCTCATCAGCATCTTCAGGTCTACTGGGACATGCATTCCAAAATACTGAGCAGTTGGAAGAACAAATCAAAATTGACAAATACTGAGTGACAAACAAAGCAGACCAGTTGCTCAAGGAAATTGGGGGTTTCAAAATTTAAGAGTGCCATGTAGATCCAAAACCACAGAGGCCAAAACAGTCTGAAGATGTTGACAAGAAACTACCAGTTAATTCAGATAAGCAGCCTACAACTAAGGGAAGACTAAAAAACCTGAAAAGCAAGAGCATTCAGACGTAGCCATCAAAATTATAGGTATGCAGAGATTCTATGCATTTCTGTAGCTGTTATTATTACAACATACCACATAAAGTGCAGATAATATGCATTACAGTAGGAAACAAGTAAACAAGAATCACTAAGGCCACTGCAAACAAAGGTGATTAGATCTCAGCTGGCTCCTCTCTGCCAGCAGCGTTCTGGAAACAAAGGTGAACGCCCATACATAAAGCCTTATTTTCCCTGCTTGATGTCTCACTCCTTGTTAACCTGTTTTCCAGTCCAGCATACCAGTCCAAGCACTCAAAGGAGAATTTGCAGTGTGCTCTTTCCTGGCACTGACTGCATATGGCAGCTGAACAGCTTGTAGTCAGTGAATTTAGCAGCTGGTCTGGTAGCAGTGGGCAAAAGCCTAGTGTCCAGATGGACACTAAATTTGCATTATTTATAGTGCTTCAAAAGTGAATAAACCTATATGAAAGTGACTTATAAGGACATTTATTAAGGGACTTCTTTCTGACAGTTCTGAAGCCACTTTCATCCAAGCAATCCTTAGATGCTGAAAGCTTTACTGGCCCATAGGAAAAAGTTCTACAGCTCTTGACCACTGTTAACCCTTATATAACACACATGTGGAAGAACAGGTAAATCCTATACTATTCACAGATTATGACCTACAAGTTAATAGATCCATTTACAACTATAGTGCTTGTTTTCAACAGCATATGCTGTACAAGGATCTGGCCTGCTGAAGTTTTCCTACTTGCAGTATGAAAGAATGGAGAAGAAGCAGGTACAACTTGTAGTTTTCAAATTAAAAAGTAAACAGTCCCTAGAAGGGCAAGCCACTAGGACAGTTATCCTGATTTTGGTTGGGAGAGAGTTAATTTTCTTCTTAGCTGGCACAGAGCTGTGTGTTGAACTCAGTATGACAATAACACTGATAACACACTGATGTTTTTGTTGTTGCTAGGTAGTGCTTACCTAAATCAAGGACACTCCTGTTCCCCCATGGTCTGCCTGTGAGGAGATGTGCAAGAAGCTGGGAGAGAGCATGGCTGAGACAGCTGACTGGCCAGAGGGATATTCCATATCACAGAACACCATGCCTGGTATAGAAACTGTGGGAGTTGGCCAAGAGGTCTGATCACTGCTCAGGGATGGGCGGGGCATCAGCCAGCAGGTAGTAAGCATCTGTGTTTGGCATCACTTTTTCCTTTTGGGTATTATTTCTGATTCACCTACCCATGGTGGGTGGCCACTGCTTGCACAGTACTCGGCTGCCAGCTGAGGTTAAACCACCAGCAGCCAGTGCCTGGTGGACTGTGTGACAGGAAGAGCTACATTGCACCAGACAGCACCAATAGGTTTCCTATAGTGTTCCCATCTCCCAGCCAACTTTGAAAATTACCCTTTATCACATAAATGGTAAGACCCACAATGTGTTTTGCTCTTCAGAATTCATAAAAAACAGTAATTCTTTATGTTGAAAGTCCAACTGGGACAAAATATGGTAATGGAGAATGATCAGGCATGTCCTTTTTCTGAACAACTTGAATGGAGAAATAATATCTTCTGTTTTGAAACCAATAGCCTTTAAAAAGAAGGTAATATTCATTTTTATCTTCAGTTCTCAGCATTTCAGGACTGTGATTATACAATCCATTTTACAAATATAGGCATTCAAAAATCTGAACTAAAACTCTGAAAACAGGTCACTGGGAGATCACTTTTGTTGCTACAGAATAACAAATCAAGATTTCCTTAGGCCCAAGCAGTAGAACAACCAAGCACATTATCTCTTTCTGAAGCTAGGGTCAGATCAGGCCATTGATGCTGCTTCAGTCCCTTCTCAATACCAGCTATGAGTGTATCATCATTTGTATCATTTTCATTGTCTCCTCACTCTGCTGAGAAGATAAAGCATACTAATAAGACTTTCAAGCAGGTGAACCAGCCATGTACAGTACACCACCACACAACTCCCTAGTATTTTGGCAGCATAAGCAGCCCAATGTATTTTATCACTCCAAGGTTGCTTGCCTTACAAATTACTCATTCCTACATTCCACATCATTAAACACCTGATTCTGTTCACTGAAAAGCTTCACTGGGAGAAAAATTATTAAATCAGCCATGACAGCTTTGCTTTTTCAGTATAAATAGAGTGCCAGTCACAAGTCCAACACGATATAGTTGAATAACACATCTCAAGTAGGGGCTGTTAATCACAGTTTAAATAGCTGTTCAATGGAGATTACAGTTCCAGACTAACAATAAGGCACTTCAGAGGTACATGGTGCTGAAGGCATTGCTCTCTGTAGCATATCACCACTGATTCCACAGCCAGCAACAACTATTTCTATCTTCACATTACTGTGCCGTAATACAGAAAAAAAACACTTGAAAATGCTTAATAATTATGGTACTGTGCATTGAAGGATGCAACACTGGCTTGCTGTTAAGCTTCCATTTGGAAAAATAATGCTATAAATACAAAACGTGTGCTGAAATGCACAACTTAGTTACAGTAGCACAAAGGAAGGACAAAGGAGACTTTAAGAATCCATTACAATCAGACATCACAAATTAAGAATTTGCACCAAGGTTCTAACCCTTCCAAGATACTAAATTGTATGACTCAAAGCCTTCTGCAGACAAGTGTTACCTCTTCAAGCTACATGGCTCTGGATCATGCCTCAAATCGCAGACTCCAGCAGGTTTTCCCTTAAAACAAAGCTTTGCCTTCATACACAGAGGGGCATTGCAGTCTAATGTGAGTCAAGGCAAGCCCCTCAAAAACACCAGATCTCCCATTCTCCTGTCACACCATTACTGAGAAATTCCTGCAAAAATACATTGCCATTGTGGGAGATGTGCAACACTGGTGAGTTAAGACTGCTGCTCTCATGCTATGAAACTGTAATGTTTCTTTACAAAATGAAAATTATTTTCAAACTTTAGTGTATGGTACTATATTGAGCAAGAGCAACCGAAAATTTGATCCGAAATTTGAATTGTCAACAAAGGCATAGGACAAGCAAAGCATGAAAAACGAGAAAAAGAAAGAGCCTTAGAGACAAGTGTAATCTCAATAACCACTAGCTTCATGATTCTGAAGAGAGGGAAAAAAAAGTTTCCTGAGCTGGTAGCTGAAAGAGGGTTTGTATAGCTCAAGGAAGCTACTTCCTGTTGTTTGCCTACTCCTTTGTTCTGAAAAGCAGGACTTGCTCTTGCCTCTGAAAGGATATTATAGCAATAGGAGTTTTGTTTTGTTTTTTGCATTTTACAAACTATTTTTTGTCTCTACCCTGTTAATTGAAGAGATATTTGGAAATGATTCAGCGTTCATTGTCACTTCCAATGCACTGACTACTGATGTTCTCACCACAGTGCAGAGATAAACTGTATCACTTGAATACAACTGTATTTCTTGAATGCAAACTCATGAGTACTTCTGAATGCTCTTTTAGTAGTTCAAAAGTTAGTACATAAGATTATTATATGAGACATTTCTTGGAGCTTGCATCTCTGCACAAGAATTATTTTGTGAGCAGCAACCCAGGCATTTGGCATGACATCAAACTGAAGACGAGGTCTTCAGCCAGTATAACATGTCTCATCTCCATCAGCTTTGTGCTACAGCATCAGCTGCCCTTTGACAGTCTGTATAAATAGAGGAGTACATGATTTCTCATTTGGATTATGAAAATGATACTGGATGACTGCAGAGACATTGTCTTATATTTCAAAATTAAACTGTAAGCAGAGTTTAAGCATAAGAATGCCCTTACTGTAAATGCATCAATTGTCACTCGCTTAACACATGGTTTACATTTGGCACAGCAACAATACAAAAGTGTTTACAAAATGGCTTGGAGCCAACAGATGGCTCCTCCAAGCCATCAGTATTGGAATCTTACTCAGTTCCCACTCCTTCCCAGAAAAAGTCTGGGAAAACAGATTGGGATGATGTCTAAGTACATGCACATGGTGATTTATATCTGGTTTTGTATGTATGTGCTTATATAGGCACATGTGTAAGTCTATGTATAATCATGTACACATGAGCAATATACAGTGCTTAGGTATCTGGGCTCATCAACTGTCTAGGACTCTCCCAAAACCAACCTTATGCAAAGAATTTTTCTCTGTTCAGTAGAGATATTTTATTAAAAGACAATGTTATTTTGATAAGATGTCTTGTAACTACATATTCTGATTTCTGCTAACAGGGTATTCCACTTTTACAGACCAGTTTTACTGTTTCATATCTTGGCTGAAGGCCTGCCAGGGCAGGGACTGCAACACCAGCTATGCTTAGGCCGAGCTGGGGGAAGCTGCTAAGCCATTCTCTGAAAGAGATCAGCAAGAGGCACTTCTGAGATGCATGGCAAAAGCAGAGCCCACATGATGGAAGCACAGTTTTGAGCTGGTGACTGTCACTTCCCATGCTTCAGAAAAGAATTTCTCTCTGGCATTGCCATGGGGAAATTTCTTCATTCTGACAGAAAAGAGCAGCTTTCATTCTTAAAAAAAAATCAGTAGTTGAATTGTCCCCTTTTTTTTTGTGCTGATCATCACTCTTAATGCTAAAAAAGAAGCATGTGCCTTATTTGTAAAGCAAATATTGTCAGACATGACTTGTTGAGATGACTACTCACATGCTTCCAGCTGGAGCCATTTCTCTCCCAAATGCCATCAATAAAAACAGGACCCATCCTATACATCTGATTCTTGCTAGAGTAATGTACATATGGTTCTCTTGAAATTGTTCCTCAATTGCTTATTTTTGTATCACTGATATTTACAACACTACACATCTGTACCATAAGCCTCTAGAAAAATACTGAGTGTGAACTGCAGATAACTTTCACAGATAAAATGCATATTAAGTCCAAAAAGCCCAACAGCAAACAAGTTTAGAAATAGGCAAGTGTGCAGGGTTTCCATTTCAGATCTTACAAATGGTTTCTATTTTTAACCTTACAAAGGTCAATCACACCACACCAACAGACTTTTGCTTCTTTAGCTTATTTTCCAAGATTCCCAGCTGCAGCTGAAAGCCTTGCAAGAAGGTCTTCCAAAAGGCAAAACATGGTGCCTGTTTTCTCAGGCAAGGGAGGAGGGAGACATGTGATACTCTCTTGTGCAGAATCTGAGGTTTGTACAAGTTGTCCTTCCTCCTAAAGACATCATCCAAGAAAAACACATCTTTCCTACTCCATTGCCCAATTGACATGACTGATCAGTGAAGGCTCATACCTGGAAATATTGGAGCCAGAAACCACAAAAGCCACTTATGTCAAGCTCCTGAGATTCAAAACAGGAAAAAAAAAAAAAAAAAAAAAAAAAAAAAAAAAAAAAAAAAAAAAAAAGTAATATCTGACTGAAAAAGAGGAGGAAAAGAGCAAAGTGTAATCACTTTTCCACAGCCAAAAAGAGGTCCACAGACATGCCAGGATCCACAGGCCATTATCAGTGACTAAGGAAATCAGAGGAGCTTCCATCTGACCCATTCCAAAAACAGATGTAGGTCAGAGATTCGACATGGGAGCCTCTTTCCCAGACAGGCTCTCGCTTCAAGAAGAAAAATTTCTCAATCAAAATCCAAAGTGAAGTACATTCTGTTTTCCAGAAGACACCAGGCTATGACACACAGAGTAGCTTACTAGGAAACAAGATTAGGGCTCTGTCATCTATAAAGATACAATCTCTCAACCAAAAACCTATGGGATGAGAAATTGAACAAGCCATTCATGTTTTGAAGACCATCATAGGCAACTACTAAACAGAACTGAATACAAAGTAAATTACTGAAAAAAACCTAAAATTGCTTTCCTACCACACAAGATTGGAAAGATTTTCTATTAAACACACTTTCTAACAAAAGTCATCACTAATCACCTTATGAATACAAAGAGAAGCAGCTATTTTCTCACTTCCATTTTGGAATTTGTCTTGCCAATGAGGCAAGGACCCCAAAAAGGTTTTCTTCCGTTCTCAGCTTTGACAGAAGTCTCTTGAATGGCCTTTAGGAAAAGTTCTAATTTTAACTGGGAATTAATTATAATTAGAAATTTTCTCATTGAATGGATTTTCATTGGAGAATATGATTCATAAAAACAATTTCCTCAAACATATTGTATGTTCAACAAAGCTCTGCTGTAACACTGGCAACTCTCCTGCCAGCTCACCTGGCAAGAATGGGATCTTCAGAATCAGTTTTGCTATGAGGATCTGTTTATACAAGGAGATTTCACAAGATGCCTCACAGGAGTTGGGGACAGCTGTCTGCTCCACTTTAGTACACTTTAGTATTTTTTTTTAGAAAAAAAATTGGTTTTTCAGGGCTTTCAAAAATATTATTTTTTCAAATTCCCTCTGTGCAAAGCTTTATGATTTTTTTTCCCCCCTCGCAAAAAACATAACTTCCTGCAGCTTCCTGAAATTCTTGGGGATTTTTCCATAGAACAAAAAGTCTGAATTCCCCCTAACTCTCCTTTCTTTGGGCCATGCTCAGCTGTAGCTTGTGTCCCATTCATACCACAGTGACCATCCACATAACACAGGGCTCCATGTCTCCAAGAACAAGGGTGCATGACTCGGGATAGGAGATGGCATGAACTAAATAGCTTGAACTAAAGTAACATTCCCCTTGGTCACTGCAGCAGAAATACTGAATACAGACACTATCACTCTCCTTTCTCCCTCCCTCAGTCTCTCAGATGATTTTAAAACACTCCAGGAGAGAAGTTATCTTTTATTCTGTGCTAATTTTTAGCCTCTGGGAAAACCTACTATAAGCAAAGATCTAAGCAGAGCCTTGTTAGTAAATTGTTCCCAAGTTCATACTTGGTAGAATCAATAGTAAAGGGGTTGAAAGGCCTGTCAATTACTATTTTTAATTAGAAATACAGCTTAGAAGTATTGACAAATAGAGCCATACATTGAGGGACAATGTTAAAAGTACAGGAACAGATCCCCAAGTTGTTAGAGATCTTTGGAAATCATTGGCCCTGCTCTGTGCTGTCCAACAGCCTGAGCAGACAGAAAGGATCTAAACTATATGCAAATTTAAAAGTTGCTACAGTTTAGCACGTTTAGGGCAAGGAACACAAGAAATGAAGAATTTCTGAATCTATTCTCTAACAAGCCAGAAAAATGAGAATAAATATGAAATACTGGCTTGTTATTTTAAATCATAAACATTATTAAGACTTAAGAAAAGAATACCATAGAACTCTGATTTAATTGCTATGGCAACTTGCACAGAAATTTTACAGAGTGGTTCTAGTAGTTCTTTCATCTAGCAAAATGTGCTGAACAATAAAAATTTAAAGAGAAATTGTTATTTCAGTAAATTGTATCAATTTATTTAAGAGTAGTATAATATGTAAGGTGAATTCAATATTACATCCACATCATATTGAAGCACTTGAAGCTAATAATTTAGGGACATGGGACTGGGGAGAGAACCTTTTAAGTTACAGGTTCAATCTATGGCTGATTTAATCTTATCCTATTTGAATTTATCAAGTCCTCAATTTAAATCAGCAGGGTTTCCTTACTCCCACTGTTCTAACAATGCCATTCTGAAGCCTCACTCCAACAGTAGTTTGAGCCCTCTGCAAAGTACCTGACAGAACTTATTTGTCTCCATATTGTCCTTTTGCTCTTTACCAACATTCTCTGCCAATTGAAATAACTTTTCCCCTTTGGTATTTATTCCATTTCTAGTTTCTCTACATAGAAAGCTATCACACTCTCTCTTCATTTTCACTTAGTTGTACTAAACAAGCCATTAATAACTTGTAAGAAAATAAATACACACGTACATAAATATATATATACACTACATACACACAAAAAATGTAACAAATGTAAGTATATATTCACACATACGTACATAATTGTGAAGGAATGGGGTTGAGTCAGATCAGATTACATTAAGAAAGAAAAATATGAATTTTCAAATACAAAAAATGCAGTTTTATAGACTATTTTCATTGCTTGTGTTGAGATAAAAGTCAATCAATTGGAATGAAATGGCACATAGCCATAAAATGAGATGCTTATATGTATAACTGTCATAGGAATAATTCAAACATGTTTGGGACAGGCAATTATGTTTAGTAATAGCTGGAACTCAAATTACTTCAGGAAAAGGTGATTGCAGTAAAAGTTTAAATCTGGTCCATGTCCTGAAAACTAGGGATCTCTTCTTTGTACCCCTGCCCATTGCAATGGAATGGTAATTCCTGTAGCCACAGAACAAACACAAATTTCAAGACTCAAGTTCTTCAGTACTGTATAACAGAAGTCCAAGATTTAATTATAAATTTGCTCTTATACATTTTAAGAGCATCACTTAACACTAAGTGGATTCCTCTCAATATGAGAAATGGGAAACAATATTCTACCTTCTCAATCTATGACAGCTGTTTCTTTTCGGGCTACCACATACTTTCTTATCCATCCACATTTGAAGCTAAATACAGTATTTTCATTATTTTCCAGTCTCCTGTGAAAAACTTGGTGGTTTTTAACTGTTTTGTTTCCAAACCCACTAGTTTTCTCTTGCAAAAATAATGCACAGCAATTCAAATAAATGCAAGTCTTCATTTTCTACAATGTCATTTTAACCTTTACGTACTGTTATTCTCTGTGCAATGTAACATTTTATTTATTCTGTGGGATTCAGCTCAACAATGAGCAAGGTTTCAGCTCATTTTTCAAATTTACTCTAGGTTGCAACTGGAGCAACTTGCAAGAGTGTTTCAAACATTTTTAAAGATGGGCTTTACTGCATTGTCCCCCAAAAAAAGCACAATGAGAAGTTGATATTGGCATGAAAGTAGTCAACATACTCCAACCAATCACAGTGAAAATGAACAGGGGAGCTACTCCCTTAACTAGCAGGTATTCAATTCAGCGGGCTCCAGTGAACTAGACAGTTTTGTCATATGATTGTTGTTACACCAGTTTTAATTACTTAGAAGGATATTGGAACAATACAGCCAATGAAAGTACAGTGCACAATGCTTGTAGTATACCATGTATGTTTGTTTTCATCCCACCCTCAGCAAATACAAATTAAAATCCAGAACTTCTATTTCTTTTTCAGAGGTCAAGAAAAATTTAATTTTGCTAGTGAGGAGTGATTAGATTATTAAGGTGACAGAGTGTAACACGTGCCTTCAATGGGCTCTGACCTCCTATACCAAAATGAAATAGTTGCAGCATTAAACTGAACTGCCAGTTATTGTATGCATTTACTGAAAACTCATTGTGAGGTGATTTATCTAAATGTCCCTTAAGAGCAGCATGAATACTGTTTTATCACTATACCATCTTCTCAGGTGGTTGTTGATTACACAAATGACTCAAAAATTGGCCATATCACTGTTTTCACATGATGAAAGCAACTCTTCATTCGTGCTACAAGCTCTAATTTCTCCAGCTCCTTTTATATCAGGATCAGCCAGTTCACTCTTTCTAAAGATGACAAATCAGTTCAGAGAGAACTACTCACATAAACAGTTGGTTAGAAATAGAGCAAGGGAGAGAGAAATTATTGGAATGATCAGATGGTTGGAATGAGAGTATAATTACCTCCAAGCAGCAGCATTGCTTCTTGTCAGTTTAAGCAGTTTGTGGAATTAGAAAGTTACTTTGCAAGCTGAAGATGTTTTTAGTATTTTGAGAAGCCACAGAAGTCCTGTTCAAACAAATGTAACAGATTAAAAGCATGGCTATACACTTTGGAAGTGTGCATGTCCTTCTGGCAGTAACTGTTTGTAATTAGAAAACCTGTCTATCTGATAATTGTTATCCAGTTATCTGATCTTGGACACAGTTCTACAAAGCCAGTGTCCAGGTTTCAGCACACAACTGGGGATTCCAATTCATATACTTAGACTGATTAACTGGCATGAATCCCATCAGCCCCACTGCCAAGGTTACTTCAGTGAAACCTACTTCATAATTGTGAGGTTCACTGTGTTCCATCCAATAACTCAAATTATATCAGCATCTTCTTAGTCAAAAACCAAACATTAAAAATTGAAAAGCTCTCAGGTCTACAATTTAAATGGCTACCTTATTTAAAGTGTCATGGGCTTTGAACCCTCAATGACTGCAAAATGTGCATGATCTGAAAAATAACACTAATGCAAACCTAATGTTGCCCTTGCACAGTTCCTTGAGGAATTCAATGTGAAATAGTCCAAGAATAAAGAAATCTACATTTAAATTTCATTAAAAATTAAGCATCATAACAGAACCAACAGCAAAACAGCATTAACTAAAGGCAGCACTTCTGAGCACACGATGAAGTAATAGTTTTCACTGAAGGAGGCATGCTTGAATATTTGTGAGCATACCCATATGTTTTGTATTTATACATACACATAAACCCAAAAGTTCTACTTATATCATACATCTCATTATATTAAAAATTTCAAAGAATGCAGCCTTGCTTATGGGAAATGTTGAGAAGCTGCATTATGCTTTATTTTTACATTGCATCAGAGAAGTGTATATTTACTACTGGTAGTCACTAACATATATCCTATAACTGCCCTAGTAACAGCATCCTTAGGGAAGTGATAAGATTTATGTTAGTAATGTAGTATAGCAAATAGATTATTAAAATAATATAGATTATTTCCCTGTGAGAACAGCAGTTAAAATTATGTGAAAATAGAATCATGTAATTAAAAAAAAAAAAAAAAAGAAACCACAAAATTTTACAAACAATAAGTTTTTAAATGTCACAAGAGATGCTGGAACAGTTATTCTACATTTACAGATTTTGCTCCAACTGTGTGAAGGAACTGATTCATTACTACACTATAAAGAACTGAAGGCTGCATTTAAAAATAGTTTATGCAGTTTAAAAATAGTTATGAGTATTAAAGTATTAAGGTGGTTGCCATTAACAAAAAACACCTCCAAACTCAGCATACAGCATCCTACACACCTCCCTGTTGTCTGTTTCAATTCACAGAAACTCTTTCAATGCTTTTCAACATGTGGTAACCTTAAAAAAATTAACAGAGAAGATTTAATGTGACCACTTTACTGCACAACATTGAAGTTTTTAGAAGCAAACTTTATATTTACTTTTAATTCACGCAAATTGCACAAAGCCATAAAGTTCACTTTTTATTTCAGCAAATAGACTCGCCCCCCATATATAGAACACAAAACTATTTTAAGGTGATGTTGAGAGAAGAGCTAGGAAAACTTTTTTTCTTCCTAGCTGAAGGCTTAACATCTTTGAATCTCTCTGGAAATTCTTACGGACTTTAAATTTGGTGTTTTACTTTGAGACAGAGTGTAGATTTGCTGGGAAACAGTTGGGACTCGGTCCGCCGTGCCCAGTGTAAGCAGGAGAGAGGCTTTCCCGAAAGGCAGGAACTCTCATTTCCACATGCTGCAGGCTTCCACCTTTTGCCAGCAGGTGGCAAGGAGACAGGCAGGGAAAGGCAGGATTGCCAAACCCGCGCCACTCACACATGAGGAGCCAGTTGCCGCCGTCTGATGTAATGAAGGGAAGGGCAGCTCCGTAAATGCTGAGACCCCAGAATAATGACATTTTCTAGATTTACTAAGTGCTGAGAAGCTCAAAGTAATTACAGTTGTACATAACTCTACAAGCCAATTTATAAAATTATTGACAAAGCAAGCAAGGGTTTCTACTGCAGTTTGCATTGTGATTGAAGTTGCATGCTACTCATCTTCCTACACACTCAATTAAGTGCTCAGTGCTACTCAGCTCCAGAAAAGACACAACGAATGAGCAAAATGAGAAGGAGCAAACACTAATTTTTAGGATCTTAATGAAGTCTAACATATGCAAAAATATTTCAAAGTCTGTCCCAATATTCATTTACAAAGATATAAATGAGGAGGCATTGAAGTCAATTCAATCATGGAAATGGAGCAAGGACAGGTAAATAAAAACACAGGTGACAGAATAGAAGGCAAAGTTCAAGTTAAAGGAAAAAACTACCAAAGAATCCTTGCTAAACTTGTCTAAATGCTTACTCTTAGAATGTGGAATTTTATATGAAACCCACATCCATGGGCTCCTATTTTAAATAAAACATAAGGATGAATTGTAAAGAAGAGTACCTGTTTTAAAAGAAAACCAAAACAAACCCCCTTTTGCTACTGGAAACTTAAAGATATTTCTTACTAATAATTTTTTGGAATTATTTCAATAAAAAAATCCAAAATGCAAAGTTTCTGGTCTAGAGGGCTATCTCCCCACCTATTCTTCCACTTCCCAGAACCATGGTGTACTGTACCAAAAGACTAGCTCCAAGACCCCTGCTACCAGCACTGTTCTGTAAGGTACAACTAATCGAGGTCACAAGCCCAAAAAAGCCTTTACAAAAAGTAAATTATATTGGGTTTCAGATGCTTTTGTCAGATCTTACCTGAAGATAGAATGGAAGAGCAAAGAGAGGGCGAATTGATGCACCCCCCTCCAAATAGATGAGAAAGAGCTACTGGCTGTATCTTATTCTGTACTGAATAAATCAGGCAGCACAGTGAGAAACAACACTTTGAGTAATGAGTGACCCAGGTCTGATCTCACTGCAAACCTGAAAAGCAGAATTCATTCAAGTTGCACTACTGTAACATTGGAAACAGCTCTACAATGCCATTGTGCATAACAATGTGCAATGTGTGGATGAGACTTAAATACCTACAAAAGAAAAGAAAGATTCAGCAGAGAAAATCTGAAGGACCTTTAAACAGAGTAACAATAAAAGGAGTGCTTATACACAAGATTTATTATAACCAAGACTCTTACTACACTTCAGCATTAAAATGTTTAAGCTGGGCGTAAATTCTTCTTCCATTTCTTTCTTTTCTAAAAACTTTTAATTCTTGCAGTTCAAGCTAGGTGCACTACCATCACAGGCCATAGCACTCAAAGTAACCAGCATATAGAATACAAACATGACTGGCATTCCTCTTCTTCCTTAAACCCTTGATTTCTTCCATAATGCTCAAGCATTGTTTGCAGTGCAATGTGGTAAACAATTTGCTGCAACAACAGCAAATAGAGCCATGTTTAATTCAGACATTGTCATTAGATTTCTTTTAACCTCTGCAAAACTGCTCCAACTCTTGGTCTAATCCACATGAAATATTCTAATCATTTCATAAAGTACAGGGCTGTGCCCAGTGCTTTTCACCTCTTTGTTCCTTACTCCACAGACCTCAATATTAGTAACCAGAGTAATAGGTAGAGTTGTAAAGCTGGGTGCATCTGATCCTATGGTGATAAGATACAAGTGAGAAACAAAAAAACCTTTGCTGAAGGAGAAGCACATATGCTATGTTATGTGGAATACACACTGATCCTTTCTACCACAAAGTTTTCTGCTTTAAGCCCTGTTAGCCCTGCAAATACTACTACAGACAGAGTTCAATATCAAAATACAGTAAAATTTCAAGCAAAATCAAATACCATACGAAAATGAGTGTTTGCTTTCATCCACAAATGGTAGAAAATAAGTTTGCAGCAGTTTGCCATGTTCTCAGACAACAAAGAGGCACAGTAATTGCTTGTATGACCAGGTCTCGTTGGGAAGGTCATCATGAGATGGAGAGTTTGCATTCTTTCCTGCTTGGACACACATGTCAGAATGTATCCATCTGAATAAAGCCGAAGCATTACTCGAATTTGGTTTTTAAACACTGACTAAATAGGGCAAAATACTTCCTGCAAGACAGGTAAAAATTTAGGCCTGTAGTTATAGCTTCTGCAGAATATGGTGAATGTATTTTGGTACTTCTTCCTTTTTAGAAATTATCCTACTGATATCAAATTGCAAGCTGCATACAAATTTAGATTTTCTTTTTTTAAGTCAGTACATTGCTATACACTTCACTGAAATTTTCTTTACTTTGAAGAGTATGAAGTCAGTGAAACAGTGATGACTTTCAGTGAGACACAGAATGGTGATTTGCTTGGCACTGCTCATCCTGCAGTGGTCTACAAAAGCACAAGTATTGTTAGCTCAGCTGAAATCAGGAGGAACTGATGGTTCCTCCATCAGGACATGTCCTGATGAGTCCTCCATGAGGACATTCCTCACCTTTCATATCTGAACTTGGTATTATCAGACAGCTCTCCAGTGGCAGATGTGAAGATGCACAAGGCATATATGTAACAGGCTGCATAACAACAAGATTTATACCATATGCCACAAGAGTGATATTTTAAATCAATACTAAGCTGAAAGGTTCAGATGACATTATTACAATCCACAGATATTCTATGGGCAAAATGGTTTAGGACAGAAAAACAAATTGTTTGCATAAAAAGGCACTGCAGCACTAGAGCACACTTTAATGTGGAGACAAGTGAAAATCTGTTTTACTTTTTCACCCACAAATATTAGCTCAAATTTGTCTCAGACTGTCAGTCATGGCCATTGCTTATAGAAACTTAGCAGTAACTTCAGTTTTCAGGATTAACGGGGAACTTTATAAGTATAAAGAACTATTTATAGGTAATTTAAGAACCAAACATTTATTGAGGAAAGTTTAATCAAAATAAATTAAAGTCATTCAGTCTGAGAAAGGAAATACATTGAGTGACTAAACATCCAATCAAAAATATCAGCTCAGAATCTGAATGGTCAAATGCATGGAATTGCCCACGTGCAAAATACCTACCATGAACAAACACTCACAGCTATTTGATTAACAATTCTGAATACTAAGCTATAGAAAGTAAATTGCTCACAACATGGCAGGAGAGGGAACAGCTAAATTCCTTTCTCCAAATTGCAGCTTTACCATCTGTGTATCTTCATTATTATGCTTTTTAGTCTTCTTTCAGCAAAATTTGGGAGCCCCAAACTGCTCAGTACAAATTTAATCGAGTCCTTTTCAGTGAAAGATGCTGTTATGAAACTTCTGAAGTTTGAACCATGCTACAACAGACAGAATAGCTCCTCCCATGGTTATAACATCAGTGTGTTCCCAGTGAGAGGTCCCAGAGCAGCTCAATCTCAACTGCTGCTGCCCCACACATTTCTCCATCCCAAGAAACATGCTCAATTCTAATGGAGAAAACTAACCAACAAAAGAGTGACTAATCTTGAGCAGAATGAGGCCCTAATCACACAAAGACCAGGAGCACTGGTAGGAAAGGGTAAAATAATGGAAATAGGAGCACATGATTATACCAGCTTTAACTTATGTATTGCTAAGGAAACGCATCCTGCAGTAGAAACTGCAAAAACAGAAGCAATTTTTGGTGACTTGAACTCTGACAATGCAGCTTTAGAGAAAACCACACAGGCCAGGGTACTGGGAAAAGTACTGGAGCATTTAACAGCATACACTTAGGGTGAGTGGAACCACTCCCTTCACTTTTCTTTGTATATTTGATTAAGCTAGGGAACAAGAGGGTAAAAGCCAGGCTCTGCTTCCCCTGCTGAAGAAGCAGCAAAGCTTAAGTGTTCAGAAGATCATAGCAACAAATTATGGTTCTGGTCAGGTTAGTTTATGAGAAATTAATAACCAATTAAGAGAGATCCATGCTCCAAGAAAAAAACTGAAAGACGACTGAAATTAATATATCCTTCAAACAAGACAACTTTTATGCATGAGATAGACTCAGAAAATGTAGCATTACCAGAAGGGACCAGCCCTTTAACAAATTGTATTATTAGAAATTTAGGAGCTGTACATCAAATTTAATAAACAAAAAGCTGTTCTGCTCTTCCCTCACACTTTAATTTCATTTCCTCTGACAACTCAGCTATCCTGCATGTTATTTCTAGAATAAGAATGTCTGGCACAAAATGCATCCACCCCTTGAAGTTAGGGTGATATAACTCTTGAAATCAGCTGAATGGTAAACAGCTATGACAATACTCCAAGTCTCCCTGTAAGCTGCTCATATGGATTATGCTGCTTTTCACTCACTTCATCCCAAATTGTCAAAAAGCACATATCAGCCTTTGTTCATCTGTGTTAGCTTGTTAACTATTAAACACATGGAGATGAAAACCATGAAGCACATGAAGCTGCATAATATTGTCCAAGGCAGTGCTTTTCTAAAAAGCATGATTTCACTAAGGGATTTATTTGTCCTGAGAAGATTATATTTGCCTCAATGAATTTTGAGTTCTGAAGTAAAACTTAGATTCCATAACTTAGATCCATTTTACAACCCTAGCTTTCCAGTTTTTCAGATGCCTTTTACAGATCAGTTTTGGAGCAAACATATCATGCTCTATGAGAAGTGCCAGAGTTACCAGACAATAGAGCAGTATTTGGAAATCTGCCTCCTCAATTAATGTTAGTTAAGTACTCAAGATGACTCCTGAACTTTAAAATCCTTGCTCTACAATTTTGTCATGAAACCCACATTTTTTGTGGCTTGTTCCACAGTGGCTATCCAAGTTTGCAGTGGAAAATATGAGTAATGGCTACATTTAAACAGAATGGACTTCAGGAAAAATACTTGTGTCAGATCTGACAAACAAAAGCAAACTGCAAGCCAAAATCAGGTTAGGAAACATGTCTCTTACTTTAGCCTTTATGTGGTTCTTGTTTCAAACAACCAGACAAGTAAAAAAAAAAATAAAAATGGAGTTAGTACCTGTGGCACAGAAACAATACTGAAACAGGTAAGATCAACCATTGTGACACAGTAAGGAATTGGAGTGCCCCACGTGAAGTACAGCACCACAGAGATCTGCATGAGTGGGATCAATGGATTCTGTGCCTGTGCTGTGCACTGACTTTGCCAGATACCAAAGTATGTTGGGAGGTTTGCTACACGGCTGTTACAAGGATGAGCTCCACTTGGTGTTAATTTGTCTGCTGAATGCTTGCTAAAAAGTGGCTGCAAAGAGATGTGTTTAACATCAAAATAAACATAATAAGTACACAAAAATAGGTTAAACATTTACAACCAAAAGAAACCAAAGTAATCAATAGCAGGAGTACTAAAAAGCATAACAGGTACTCAAAAGAAAAATCAGCAAAATTCCCAGCCATGCTGCAAATTGTGTTTTTGTACTACTGGAATCAGTACCTACAAATTCAATGAGTTTGAAGCTTTCTGTACAGGTGAAAACAGAGTAATCTTTAACAGTACTTCAATAGAAAATGTAATTTGGGTCATTGTATCCTTGCTAATACAGCATCCAGTTCACCTGACTAACTGTAATCCCTCTCTGGTTTAGAGGACTACTGAACACAGGATTATTTATAACTTTTTTTTCAGCAGTACATTCAAGAACAACTCCTGCAATAGCTAAATGACAGCAACACAGCATAGAGTTTTAAAGCAAAACTCTATTCTTGTATGTAATTCTAGGCAAATAAGACCTTTTGAAAGAACTGCAGGTCATTCGGGGCCTACTTTCACAGATATTCATCCAGAATTCAAAGCTTAATTTTTAGACAGCAACTTGAATTTTACTGTGCAGCAGAGAATTCAGCACTGCTACATAAACTATAACTAACAAAGGTTCAAAAACATCTCCAAAAGGCATGGATTTAATGCAGACTGACAATCTTACATTCCACAAAGTAAATCATCAATGGAGCTTATTTGAAGAAGGTGCAAGATATGATCTCCTGCTTTAGACACCTAGAAGAAATATTAAATTTCTTACAAATCTCTTACAAGAACTCTTCCTGGCCACTGACCCCAATTCCAAGACATAAAACCAGTTATGGTTAGTCAAGGCTTTCTATTCCTGGTAAGAATCCTTTTAATATACATACATTTCCATTTTGTTAACTTGCAGTGATATCCATTTTCTTCTGAAGTATAAGTATCAATATGAAATGCAAAAATTTTCTTTCAGATCTAACTTGCCACCCTTTTTATCTACCCCATTCCTCTTCCTCTCAAAAAAAACAAAACAAAACAAAACAAAAAAAACTCTAAAGAAGCAGGTTACTTACAAGAAGAAAGCTTATTGTAGGAAAAATATATACCCAGTAATTCAGTTCTGTTGACTGCCTCAGTCACTGGTGAGAGCACCATTCTGTAGACTGATCTGGAAAGAATGATTAAAAAAGAGGGACACAGTCAGGAATTCAAATGCTCTTGACTACTGACACACTTTGCTAATCTATCTTGAGAAGGTCAGTTAACTTCATTGTGTGAATTTCCAAAAGGATATATTAAGTTTATCCATCTTTAAGTAAGATTTTCATCTCACATCTTCAAAGCTGTTCCAAAACGGACTGTGCTTTCATTTGTTACTCAAGCCAAAAGACTGTCAGATGGGGCAGGTAAATTGTGATATTCTGTGGCAATATGTGACACCATTCTCTAATTAAACCATTGGAATAAAACACAGTAATTAACATGAAATTATTCTAGATTCACACAGTACATTTGTGCTTCCACGAACACAGCAATTTAGGACTATTTATGTTCATACACTTCACAATTCAATACAGGAAATCTTTCAATGCCAAGATTTAAAATCCATATGTTTAAGATATGTGATTATAAATATATACATTTTATAAAGTGAGAAGAAAATTGCTTTTCCTTTTGCAAAATTACCTAGTGCCTTTCATTCAGGCACACAAAGCTTACAGTCCTTCAGAGTGATTCCAGCTAGTGCCATCCAAGCAGTCTTCTTTCCATGGTCAGGGGCCAATTCTTCAAAGTACACCTCTGCTGACTGAGGACAGACACATGGGAGGCATTTTCAAGAGCATGGTATTAAAAATATTCAGTCTTCATGCAAAGTCAGTGCATTAATCTTAAAATTTTCCATGCCACACATTTGTTCAATTTTCAAATTGTGGGCAAAAAGTGATCTTCCACAGGTCCTTCACACCACCTGTCCTGCTGCCTTGGATAGCACTTGCTATCTTCTCTTTGTGGAGCCAGTTCCTGAGCGTCCACAGCCATATTGCACTTCATACTTATGAGATGGCTCCAATACCTATAATCATTAGAGAAACAGATTTGTCAGAACAAAAATCCTCACCAGTTCTACATTTTCTTGTATCTTTATTAAAATAATAAAGAGCAGTTTCTAGCTTTTCCAAACTTTTCCTGTTGGGAACCCGTCTGACTTTCTGGGCTGATACTGCATCCACTTGCCCCACTAGTATTTATGCTCAGTTTATATTACTTTCTCAAACTTCCTTGTCTCCAGGTGACTTCTTAATTACAAATATCCAATATGTACAGGCTTAATTTCTTTTACTTTGCTATCTTTTCTGTTCCTTTATTGCAGCGTGCTAAAAATGGAGGCCTTTTGCATATGCAAAGATCTTTACTGAAAACAGACAAGATGTCCTTCATTAGTCCCCTTTTATCCACCCACATCACATTTATTGTCATTGTTACAAAGTAACACCTAAATAATTCATGTTCCAAAGATGGGCCTCTTGCCCTTCCTGTTGAGTGTTTCACATATAAGAGCAAGAAAAACGAGCTGATTTCAGAAAGACTAAACTTTACACTACTCAAAAATGAAGCCTAAGAGAGATCTACAAAAATTTCTTTCCTATCTACACAAATTCCTTTCAGCAGCAAGTAACGACTGGAGTAACTTTTCTTTGGGCAAGAACAATAAAATTGATGCATCATTATGTTTTAGAATGATCAAAACTGAATCCATGCTCAAGAATCTAGCTCCAAAAGTTTGAAATACAATTAATGAGCACTTCTCTCTCCAAGTCACCAATGCCTGTTGCTCAAGAGTAAGATGTTAAAGTTCAGTCTGCTGGATTCAACTTCACACTGCAGAAAAAAAAGCAACTATTCCTATGGCTTTGGGACAACAACACATTGAACAAAACTTTCCTAGCTGCACACAAAATGAAAACATCTTGCTTGTAACATTCCTTTTAGCAAACACTTTAACAAGAGTCTCCAGATTATAATCAAGTAAATGCTAACTCCCATTTATATGAAAAGTGGGATAAGTCAACCAATTCTAATTATTCTGCTGTTCACTGCCAACTACATCAAATTCATATTCTTAGCTAAATATATAAAAAAATAATTTTAAATACTTTCAACTGTTTACAATATCAATCCAAACCAAAATACTAGTACATTAGAAGACTAGATTTTAAAATGAGAGACAAACAGAGTGGAGTTATATAGACCCAAAAGCATACACTAAACTTTTAATTTGTTCAGTGGTACAATTTCCATATACTTGGAACCTTGGGTGACAGCATTCCTGATTTATTTGCCACAGTTCTGTTGATAAAGGCCTGTGGTCCTGCATGGCATGTCATCCTTCCTAGGTTTAGCTGATACTTCTTTTGTTCTGAGCAGTGGTTTGATCAGAGGTCCTTGTTGGAGGCTCTCTAAGCATTCCCTGGCACTTAACTCCTACTAGGCCCAATTCTATTCTTTTTCTACAAATGACATCTGGCCAAGATCTACAACAGAAATTTTTGTGTGACTTTTCTTATTTTTTTTTCAGCATATAAAGATTTTGTGTTTCTATTGCTTTGCAAAGAATAAATGTCTTTATATGAGAGTTTACTTATGCTGACATTCAGCACCTCCCACACCTTATAAGATGGAAGAAGGAATAATTATGTGATTCTAGTGATCCACCAGATACTGATGAATCACAATAATGGTTTTTAACAACTGACCAGCAAACCAAAGCCTGAATGACCTATGTACATTTTTCAAGTTTTAAAGTTTTTCACTACAAATGTGCCTAAAAATGCCAGGAGGAGAATACTATTATGACAGACAAACTTAATCCATGCTCCAAAGGGCTGACAATCCACTCATCATTTGTCTGTACACAAAAAACACAAGGGGTCATACTGCAGATTGACACAGTTCTGATCTCTACTCTAATGCTTGGCCTACTCACTCCTAATAAATCCCACAGAGAAACCCAAAAACTGTTTGAAAACAGTCTGCAAATAAATTATTTTAGTCAGGCATTCAGTACTAAAGTCCTAGTAATTTTTTTATGGATAAAGAAAACACAAAGCTTCAAGATTCCCTGGCAATCCTGCCATTTAAAAACAGGCAAAAAAAAAAATAGGACAAACTTCCCTCACCACTGCAAACCATCCAGCTGGTGATCCTGATAGCTACAGACTACAGTTAACTGATAGTGATGTAAACTCCTTATGCCAGCTTGCTTAAGCACAGAAGCACAAATGCACATAATTAAGATCTGATGTTTGCTTTTTTCTCCAAACACAAATGCAGTATTTGTGTTTGAGCACTGGCAGTAACAACTGTGAACTATGCTATTAATGTCTGATCTAAAAATGCTTGTGGCAGAATCCTGTCTAGAGAAGCAAAAATAAAATGTATTCAGACAAAGCAACAGTGAAAAGTGCATTAAGAAAATTAAAAGCAGTGATTACAGAAGAAAATAATGTATTCTCCTCTCAGAAAGTTATTTATGTATAACATTTCTTAAAATGGATCCAAACACTGCCATTCTCAATAAAAACTAAATTTCTGAGAGGATATATATTTTTAAAGTAGATGCGAATCCTTGTTTTATTAAAAGGGAAAAATATAGTTCAGTACCCTTCTTTCTTATTTTCCTCAAGCATTTTTCAGGTTAAATAAATTGGTACTAAATGGTCCAGGAATCTATATGCATTTATGGCTTCATTCAACAACTCAGGTTTAAGAATTTATATTTTAAAAAAATACATCACAGAACTGAGGGCTCTTAAGTTCAGCAAGGGACACAATGAAAACTGTCTGCAGCTTAAAGAAGCATTTCATACCAAACTGAGGCATCCACTTACTAGACAGTCTCCCAAACTGATCTGTAGCTCTAAATCAATATCTGGAGGTGCATCCTTTCACTGAGGATCCATGGATTTCAGCTGTCTGCTGCAAGTAGCTATAGTAGGACTATGTGAAATTGTTCTGTGTCCTGTTGCTATTGAAGTGTTCTGTAGTGATTGCTAATGCTGTATAAAACCAGTCCTACAGCTTTGTCTTTTTTGTGAGATATGCACACAGAAATATTCTGGTGATGATTGTTCTGATTTTTTTTCACACCATACAAGGCTGAACACAGCCAAACTAGAGGCTTTGGAAAACCAGGATCCAGGTAGGCAGAAAACATCCACCTTGTTATCATCTCACTGTGTGGGGGTTTTTGGCAGCCACTTCTGCTGAAGCATCCTCCAAAATTTGTCAATTTGTATTGCTATCAGTCACATTGCTTCCGCTGATAGATTTAACAAAAACAAGTTTCCCAAGGTGGCAACAAATAAATCTTGATAATCAGCTAAGGAGAGTTTTTTGGTTTGATGTTATGGGATTTTTTTAATGTTTGTTTGGTTTGTGGTTTTAGCTGGTTCTTTTTCCTCAGAAAAACACAAAAGGGCAAACCTATACCAGCTAGAAACACTGAATGTCACCAGGTATTCTGAAGATGGACTTTTATCCCAAATGCAGCCAAGTGAAGTCTGGATAGGGACCTCCTAACAGAACAAAACATCATTCTGCACATACATCCAAAGGCCTCAGAACAACAAGTAAGAAGATTAGAGAAGTTTTGTACCTCAGGTAGATTTAGCTTCAGGTCAACATGGCCTGCAATATGCTTTTCAGTCTTAGGTTTCACATGTGCTTGCTTGAGATGAATTAGAGAATCACTGGATGGCTAAAGTTGGAAGGGGCATCCTGAGACATCTACACCAAGTGACCTTCTGACAGCAGGATCATCTTGGGCAGATGGCTCAATATCTCCAAGTATGGAGACCTGGCCCAGTGTTTCATCACCCTTACAGGAAAGAAGTGTTTCCTTATATTTAAATACAGCTTCCTGTACATCAGACAAGTGAGAAATGAGCCTCATCTTCAAATCACAGAAGTTCCTTTTGGGACAAGAGTTAAAAAATCTTTAGGAACATAAAAAAATAGATACCTTCTTAACATATCAAAAGGAGTTTCATTAATTAAAACAGATTGTTACAGGCATCATCTGGAGATGCACTTACCACTTCTACTTGGCTACTTTTGTCCTCTAGAGGAAGATAAGAATTTGAGATTTTTAGTATGCAGTAAATAGCAAAAACTTCAATTCTCCATAATGCACAAGCATATACACCATTTTCTGCCTGCATTTAAAAACAAGTCTTTTGATAAAGCTGAACAGAAGCAGGTGCTTAAATTAATCCGCAGGTGCTGATTAAAAATAATTTTAATTAGAGATACCTTTACGTACCACCTTATATGCATTACATGTGCTAAAATCTTCCAAGTCTATCTGCAAATAAAAGGGATATTCCTCATCCACATGAAGCACTGACTGTGACAGGGTTATTTGCATTAAGAGCAATGAAGAATTACCTGATACTGTAAAGTAACAAACATTGCCAGTTACACACTTTCTGTTGTCATTACATATGGGAGAATATAACTGGAAGCTGAAGCATCCATATCCACTGGATATCATATGGCTACGTCTGTCCCTTATTTCATATAAACATATTCTACTTGAATAATATTTTTTTAGATCAGCATCTCATAAACAAGTAAGCTAGCTCAGAGTCCTGAGCTTATGCAGTGCTCTTCCTAAGAAAATACTGTTCTCTGACAAACAAGTAATTTCAAGTTGAAGACCTACTTTCCTACTATTTGTAATGTATCATGCAAGCAGCATCTCAAACCACTTTTGGAAGGGAAAACTAGAGTGGATGTGGTATAAATTCCAGAAATCCATGGTGCAAAAAGACTGTCTTTGGCCAAATTCTGACCTTATTTTTGTGCATGTGGCAATCCAAGCTAAAAAAAAAAAAGAAATGGCAGAAGTTAGTCTTATGCTGAATACCCATTGTAATATATTCTTCCACAAAGCCAGAATATTTTAAAGAAAAGAAGAAAGAAAGGAAATTGGGATACAAGCACACACAAGCCAAAATTTCAAAATTTCACTGCCAAACCTCAGACTGCAGAAATTATTAGGGGGCTGAGTTTTGTCCAATTCTTTAAGCAAAAAAAAAAATCCCCTTTTATTACACTCCTTGGGTCACTGTGCATTCTTTTAAATCCCAAACAGATTTCCTAATTTATATTGACTTACACCAGGCAACACAGAGCTTTCTAAAGTCCCAAGTTTCTTGCACACTTAAACTGCAAAGCACAGAAACTTGTCATTGAAGCATGTGTTCCATGAACAGCAGAACTATTGATGGTTTTTTGGGGGGACTCCTGCCCTTTGCTCTTAATTTTTCTATTGAAGCATTTCCAGCCCTTTGTACCCGCTGTGTCTTCTGGGCAGTGGAGCAGGACAGAGACAGCACATGCAGGCTCCAGTGTGCAGAGCCACCACACTGAATTTTCAGCCTATTATGTTCAAACACACTGTATAAAAGCTGAATTCCCCCCAGCTTCCTTCAGTAGAGGCATTCATTTGAATCCTCTTAATCTATTGATTCAGCACTTTTCCCAATCCTTCCAGATTATTTGCTCTGCAAGTCCTACTCTTCGCTTACAGCAGCCAACAGACATTGAAAATGACCAATAGAAAGATATTAGAAAGGTAGATAGAATCAAGATTAAACCAAACCAATTTCCACAGAGAAAAAGAAAAGAGCAAAAAGCATTTAAAACAGTACAGTAGTTCCAAATACTTTATACACTCTGATTTTTTTAGCATTAAAAAAAAACAAAAATGAGATACTATATCCTGTGTTTTAGCAGCTTCTCCACACAGCTGACATAAAAGAAACATGGATTTACTTTTCAAGCTGAAAAGCTTTTATTCTCACTTTCATACAACTCAGTAAATTGCCCAGAGAGTGATTTATTCTCCACTATGATCTCCTGAATATCTTATATCCACACAAAAGATGGATGCTGGCAGGCAGAGCTGTCAGTAGGAATTTCAGCAGAAGTAAATTGTTTAGTTCTTACAATGCAGCATAATGGCTGTAATTTCATTTGAACTGTTGCCATTAATAAAACTACAAGCCAAGACCTAGGTGCTCCTTACTGTGCAGCCACTGGGAGTTTCTCTGTGCACACTCCACCACAGATGCAGGTAGCTCAGCCCTGGAAGTGTTACTACACCTGAAAGAATGACAAGCCAGGCCTGGCACTTTGTCTCAGTAGTGAAAGACACAGGTGCCTATCAACTGCTAAGGAGTTTCCCATCAGTATTTCACAGGTGTTTTCACAGCTATTCCCATCCTCTGCCAAAATGCAAACCAGCAATTTCAATGCATATGCATTGAAAAATATTTAAAAGGAAACTAAAATATAATACACAGATCTGCAAATATGTGTATATGTACACTGCACATTAGTTGGGCAGGAAGCATGTTTTTTCTGGAGCACGTTCTCCTGAAATATTACAGCTGCTACATATGAAGAGATAGAAATTCAAATACATTGAATACTTGGCTAAAGATACCACATCAGCAGATAGTTGTTCTTCACCTAGACTCTTGGTGAAGCACCTATTAAAATGCTTTCGTTTAAGTGCTACAATTAAAACAAACTATGGATTGTTTTCTTGGTCTAAGAAAATGTATACAACCTGCATTTTATTCTGTGCTACGTATATATGCCCTGAATGGAAGCTCAGGATTAGCATACGTGCTATAAAGGCAATGAAACAGCCAATTTCAGAAAAAGTGCTTTGAGTGTAGTAAAGAGACTTTTGCTGTGGCACCCTTTCTACTCAGAAACTGCAGATTTGGCTGCCTCTGACAGGTTAAACAAATTAACCACCCTGCAGGAAGCCCCAAAGCTCTGCATGGGAACTCAGACACTGAAGAGGTGAATGAGCCATTAGCTCTCCCCAGAGGAATTAGTTTTTATGTGTATGTCTCTGATCCCTGCTAATCAACCATGATACACATTCCTTCTGCCAAACTCCCTGAGATGTATGGGTAAACATCTGCAAAGTCTGAAAAAATACTCTACACTTCATTTTCCTGTCCAACTACAGAAGGAGGGGAAAAGGAGCAGTGAAGTGCACGTGCAAGACAGGCTGTTTTACTGGCAGCTCAGAGGTCAGCTCATTACAGATCTGGTATGTGGAAACTGTGAGGGCTGCAGTGGGGACAGAAGATGAGATGATGCAAAAGAAGCAGCATGTAAAAAAGAAAATGTCTTTCCTTTTACAATAATAGAGAGCATAGCAAGCAAAGAATAAGTAAATAGAAAAATGGAGACATGAGGCATCACAGAGAAGAAGACAAACATGAAGGCTAACAAAGGCCTCTCAAAAATACAGTATTTTGTGCCTCCATTGGGTGACGTGTAAGGATTAATACACTCATTTATTGAGTCTACTTACATACTGCAATAGGCATATGACAAAGATTGGAAGCAAACTCAGAGCAATCACTCTCCATTAAAATTTATAGTATGTCACAGAAGATTTCTTGGAACTTCTTGAGAGTAGGAATAAATTGGTGCTTTTTATTTTAAGTGGGAAAAACAGGTCACACACACCATTATTTCCTATAATCAAAAGAAAGTCCATTTCAAATTTTGGTCATGGTGTGTGTCTGAATTCTGACTAAAATACGGACTAATTTCCATGCTCTCCCATAAGGCTTATGCAGCATTTTGGATGAAGATTAAAGCCTGTCTACAACCTTATGTATTAGTAACAATTACTTGGTACCAGTTGCATAATGAACACACCACAGTTAAATGAGTGTTTCTGGGCAGAAGTACCAGCACCCCCTTTGGTTACTGTAACTATCCCCACAATGGGAATAATGCCTGTAAACCCTTCTGGGGAAGATAATCCCCCCTCTGCAGAAATCACTGCAGAGAATATAGGCCACGAGAGGACAAGAGCACAGAGGCTTTTTCACCATACTGACAGTAATTATTCATGTTTCTCAACAATAATTATGAACATGATAACTTTCTTTTGCCCAAGCACTTCTCTTCAGTGGGTCCCTGCTTCTTCATCAGGTTTCAATAATCATAATAGAGCTGTGCCTGTACAAGTAAACCTTAGCAATCAAGGTCCAAATATCCAGATTTTCAGAGCACAGACATTTCGCTCTATTTCTGTAGACATTTTTTTTTAAATTATCTGCTTCACAGGAGAAAAGCAGAGCACTAGTTTCTTCTTATGTGTGTGCATTTAGTAGGTCTTATCTAGGATTTCTTCAGCACAGTACCCAACAGGGGACAGAAGTGAGAAGGTTCCATTAGCCCACCTAATTAAGTTTTAGTGCCAGCATGGACTTGAACTGCTCAAAATTGGCCTGAGAAAATCTGTCTAAATGAACTGAAATAAATAGTTAAATGAAAGAGCTAGAGATATTTTTTCAAAATAATTTTGCTTCAATAGCAGAGGCATTGTGAAAGTTTCCACTCGGATCATAGCCTTAGGGCATGCTCACAGAGAAAAATCTAGAAAACATTCTACAACAATATCTCAAAAATTCAAACCAGGAGAAAGAGTATGTGCTTAGGAAAACTCCAAAGTAAACACCTGAATGTTTCTGGTTCTGATATGGACTTTTCAAATCGCGCCGTACAGCGCCATCTTCTGGGGACCAAAAATTGGAATTTTTCCTAGTCTGAGAAAAAAGCTGTAACCGTATCAAAGATAATTTTCATACAAAAAGAAAATAGTAGTGTTAAGCTTTAAAAAAGCTATTTCTATAAAGAACCTATAAAAATTTAAATTAATCTCTGCTATTCTTATACACGTGCAAAGTGAAAAAAACTTTTAAAATGTCTTTCTCCCTTAATCAAGAGGGCCACACATCAGGCTTGTTCTGATTTCTGCAACTGAAGGAAAATACGTATTGCTTACACACCAAACAGTGAAATCTCATGTATGTATCACAACACAACTTCCTTCTGTGCTTCTAAGGGGACCCTTGATGATACCCTGCAGCTGCACTCTCTGGAAGAGCATTTGGATGAGCTTTGGAATATAAGAATCATTGACCATGACTGAGCATGAGCCTAAAGACATACTCAGTGTGTCAAATAGAGCATGAGCGCATAACAGCTCGAACTGAAGCTCCATGGGCAGTCTACACAAAAACATGCAGACTGGAACTTACCCTTCAAAGAAATAAGCCACTCTAAAGTATTCTGGTGGTTTATAGCTTGCTACACTAACAACTAACCTTAATGTCACCGTATTTCCTTTAACTTGTTGAATTTTCCAACAAGAAGAAATCAGTCAATAGTTTGATTACTTGACTAAGCAATTAACATTCAATTACCTCTCCTTTCTTGAGTGGCTCAGCTAATGGGAGACAGGCTTGGTATTTGGCAGCTTTTTAGGTTTTCATACAAGTGCTTTTAAATAGAATAGGAAAATAGAATAAAGGAAAAAATGTGTGAAATATCAGAATTCTAGAAAAGAGAACCGTGAAAGCTTAGAAATAAACCAAAGGCTCTGTTTCCTTGCTTTGTTTGCCATGTAAAATACAGAGTGCTCACCAGTACACGTGAAAGCTTTTCTTCCAATGCAGCAGAACTAGCGCAACCAAAGCTGTATTTTTTTTTTAAATACACCTTCAGGAGACAAGCAAAGACACATAGCTTCCGGTGTGGAAATTAACCGCTCCCCGTGGAGCGCTAGATCCCTCCTACTACTGTAATTTCCACAGCTACACACTCCGAGATTTTGCGGCCATGCGGAGGAGGGTTCCCGCAGCCTCTCCCTCATCCCGCGGCCGGCGGGCTGAGCCGGCTCCCCTCAGGATTTACGGCTCCGGGACAGCCCCGAGGGCGGCGGGAGCGCTCCTGCGCCTCACGGCCCCGCGCGCTTCCCGCCGCCGCCTTTGAACAGCCTCGTGACGTCATCGCGGGGCGGGCACACCGTGCGACGCCCCCTGCCGGGTCCGTCTCCAGGGGCGGTGGGCGCTGCCCGTG
>JANPWX010000331.1:2818329-2838576 GCA_024734555.1 Trochalopteron elliotii | reverse complement strand
CGTGTACTTCCCGGGAGACGTGCAGGTACGGTGCGCGGGTGCGGGCGGCGAGTGACGGGGCCCGGGCGGTGGAGCGGCCGCAGGGCGGGAGCGGGAAAGCGACGCCGGAGGGACGCGTCCCCAGAAGGGCTGTGCGGGTGGGCATTGCCCGGCTCCCGCCGCGGCCATCGGAGCATCTCGCTGCCCCACACGGTCGGGCACAGGGAGCGGGAACGGGCCCTCCGAAAACCTGAGCTGGAGCAGTAGTGGAGAGGAGGAGAGTCGTGTTCACAGAATCACTTAGGTTGGAGATCATTGAGTCCAGCCTATGACCAACACCATCACGACTAGACCCTGGCGCTAAGTGCCATGTCCATACAGTCTTTGCTTAAACACCTCCAGGAAAGGTGACTCCACCACCTCGTGGGCAATCCGTTCCAATATCTAATCACCCTTTCTGTGAAGGGTGCTTCCTAATGTCCAACCTAAACCTCCCCTGGCACAACCTAAAAACTATGTCCTCTTGTCGCCCGTGGGAAGAGGCTGACCCCCATCTGGCTGCAGTTGTGTTCAGGGACTTGTAGAGAGCGATGAGGGCTCCCCCTGAGCCTGCTCTTCTCCAGGCTGAACACCCCCAGCTCCCTCAGCTGCTCCTCACAGGACTTGTGCTCCAGCCCCTTCAGCAGCTCCACTGCCCTTCTCTGGACTCACTCCAGCCCTATAGCACTGCCTGACGGTGACATCTGTGACAGGGGTGGCAGGGAGTGTCAATGGAGACAAGACAACGAAACCCTGGGGTGCCCGGTTGTCCTGCCCAGGCAGAGCACCGTCTCTCTGTGCAGGTGTATGAACATCCCAGACACTGTCCTTTGGGAATTCGACAGGCACTGACGCTTTCTCAGCCTTTCCTGAGAAGGCACTTGTGGTCTCTTGAGTTGGCAAGAAATTGCAGAGACTCTGAAGTGCTGTCTCCAAGCGTATGGTCGACCTCTCTGACATAGCATGTTCTGGTAGCCAGCTAATCTCAGTTGTTATTACTGCTTCCCAAAAGCTAGGGTAGTGCCTTCTTCGAGGGAAAAGGCTTTCCCTTCTGTCAGGTAAAGATGCAGGATTTTGTGTGTTTTTATTTTAGGGATTGGGATGTCTTACAAAGGTTTGTCTGATTGCCATTCTTGCATATGGTCTCATTATTCCTTAGTAAAATAAATGAACTAATACTCTTTGCCATTAAGATTTCAGACATGAGGTTCATTAATGATTTGGGGGTTAATTTCTTTCCATCTATGCCCTCTATGAATGTGAATAAGGCAATAAAAATTTCCTACAGCTGAGTCAGAGGGGATATTTTTATTTCTGTATAAAATCCAGAAAGCTTGCTACAAAGTTTTAAGTGTGCTTTTGTTTTGCCATGTAAAATAAGTAAGACAATCAGTATTTCTGTAAATGGAGATAATACAGTAAAATTATGTATTCTGTGTCATACTAAGTTGAATAATATTTTAATTTTCTTTTTGTGTAAAGTCAACAAAAACTATGAGTATTTTCTTGCGCTGATTTTATTGTATTGATCTTGGGGGTATTAAAAATATGTGGTAAAAAAAGTTAAAGTAAGTAAATTGAAATACACCAGTTTCTTTAATGTGTTTCTTGTTCTGCAAACCTAAAAAGTGAGAGCCTTTAATACATGTTTTTCTTTTGCAATCCTTTCTTATAAATACAAGTACATTGGAGCTGAATCTTTTCACAATGTAATAATGCATCTTTTCTATTTTTTTTTTTTTTAATTTTTCAGAACTATCATGACATCATGTCTTGCCACCCAGAAAACTTTCAGTGGGAGCACTGGAGTTTTGAAAATGTTGCTACCATACTTGCTCGCCGGTTCCCTAATAGCTTTATTTGGGTCATAAAGTGTTCTCGAATGCACCTGCACAAATTCAGTTGTTATGACAATTTTGTGACAAGTAACATGTTTGGAGCACCAGAGCACAGCACTGACTTTGGAGCTTTCAAGCATCTCCATGCTTTGCTGGTTAATGCATTCAGACTCTCTCAGAATATTCTGCTGTCCCAGAAAAGTGTGCACGGTGTCAGCAAGGATGCAAAAATAGCTGCTTGTAAATCACAGCCACAGTCTGTTCCAACAACAAATGGCTGCTCATCCAAAGAAAGGGAGAGAGATTGTGAATGCTCTAATAATTCTGCTGTGAACTTCATGGTACCATCTGCTGTAGGTGCAGCATCGTTTACTTTGATTGGCTTCAGTAAAGGTTGTGTGGTTTTGAACCAGCTGCTTTATGAGCTGAAGGAAGCCAAAAAAGACAAGAATACAGATGCCTTCCTAAAAAACATAAAAGCAATTTACTGGCTGGATGGTGGTCACTCGGGAGGAAGCAATACTTGGGTTACTTACCCTGAAATTCTGAAAGAACTTGCAGAGACAGGAATTGAAGTTCATGCTCATGTTACACCATACCAAGTGTTTGACACAATGAGGTCATGGATTGGGAGAGAGCATGAGAAATTTGTACAGATACTTGAAGAATTTGGTGTGGAAATAAATGATCAACTGCATTTTGCTGATGAAGTTGCCTCCTTAGACAACCATTTCAGAGTTCATGAAGTGTTTTGAGACTGTATGTATATGAATGGTATATTCTTTGTAGAAGCTCTTTTAACACTGTAAATGTTGTCATCTAGATTTTCAGCTTTGAGCAGATGCTTTCTAAACAGAATACTAAATCGGTTCTCTGTTGCTAATAGGTACTATATATAAATTTCTGTAGCTTAAAAAAGGCATGTTGGGACCCCATAACTATAACAGATGTTGTTTTTTGATTCCTGGAAAAAAAGTGTTATGAAGAACAATCCTATACATGTTTTTTTTGTTAAATGTGAATGTTTATTCTTAAACTGTTGGCAGAATTTTTAGTCCTGGATGTCTAATATCATATACTACATTTAATGGGACTTTAAAGTACTTGAGAATTTCTGATGTGTAGATACTTCAGTTGAGTGGCTTCCAGGGCTAAAAGTATTGGTCTTTGTCAATCACAGATGTAAGGTTAGTTTTTGGTTTAAGGAAATTCGTTGTAAGAATGTTAGTTATATATTTTGCTGAAACCTGTTTTATTAGGTAATTAAATCTTCCAGTTTTGTAACATTTCTCCTGTTTGAAACAAAGTCACAAATACTCACCTTTGGAATAATAGTGCCAATGCGTTTCTCTTCCTTATGTGCACCTTGCCATTTCTGTCACTCTGAAGCTTGATTAATTAATTGTGTAATATCTGCTAGTGAACAGCCATTTCACCTGGGGGCTTGAGAATTTTGATTTAGCTATGTTAAGTAACCAAGAATGTTGATTAGGGTGTAGCTTGTTCCTGTTTCAACATACCTTGCTGTTGCTTTGCTAACTTCTGTAAAGACCAGCAGTAATACCTTTATTATCACATCAAGAGGTGACATCCCTGCCTTGGGGTGGCAAGGTTTTTCTCAATAATTGCTGCATTGATGTTGCTCTAAATCAAGCCATAAGCACATGATCTATTACAAGTTGCATAAAAAAATTCAGACTGTGTTGACTGCAGCTCTTTCAAAATGCCTCAGTTTTAAAACCTATTATCTCCTTTAAATGTACTGCAGTAGTTGCTTCTTGAGCCATCCAAAAATCTTATTTTTGGAGCCTGATTTTTCCTACAGAAAAAAAACCACCTCTGATTAAATAGAAAGCCAGCCACATTTGATACAGAAGATGTGATCTGGTTCAGATACCAAACCTGAGTGTTCTTAAGAAAGAAACACTGAAAGATGGGCAGTGATGGTATTAATGAACTTTTCTACTGTCGCAAGTAACTTCCCATTTATCTGCAAAGCTTAGAATCATTCTTAAAGACAACTGCAGCTATTAACAATGAACCAGTAACTCTAAATGGTTTTGGATTTCCTGGAAGTAAAGGAATGCAAAAGCAAGTTAGCAGAACACTGTGATGATTACACAAACAATTGTGGCTAAGTTCTGAAAAGAGGCATTTTATTCAACTTTGGTTCTGTGTTTGATGGCTTAGTGACATCTCTGCCCTGCTCCTTGTTTCCTGGGACTCTTACACAGTAAGTGAAAGTCCTGGGTGATCTTTCTTCTGTTGGCATCATTAAAACTTAGAAGGTTCCCTGTAGACAACTTTTAGGCAGAAATTGTGCACATCAGTGATCACTGAACAATGAGAAAAGTGTTTTGTACTCCTAAGAAAATTTTCTTAACTGTCAAAATATTAAGGGTGATAGAAAGGCTTATGCATACAGTATGCACCTTACAATTTGAAAGAGAACTCTATCACTAATAATTAGATCAATGTACCTAGTTCATCAAAAGAAATCTATTTTAATTGATGGAGAAAAGTGCAACATGCAAACAAACTCTAAAAAACCTGAAATTTAGTTCCATCTGCTTTTTTTATTTTAAGCTGTTTCTTGGAGATTTTGTTCAATCCTATTTGTCGATTGCCATCTTAATAGGCTTGTAACAACTTTTGAATGTGTTTCAAGGAACAATTTCCCCTTTTTGGTCCTCTTGATAATTTGCAGCATATATGAGGACTTTTTTCTGTGAAGGAAATATGGGTCACCTAAAGAAGTTGTTTTAATAGAAAGCGTGCAAATGGCTTGAAATATATTTAACCATCCACTTATAAAATAAAATTTTAAAAGGGAAACCAACAAAAAACCCAGAACATTCTATTGCTTTTGCTCCCTCCGTTTCAGGCTGACTAGGCTAAGTTGGGTGTGCTAACACTTGCCCAATCCAATAACACTGCAGATCAGAGACCAATTTCTAAACAATTCTGTGCCTGCCAGAACAACAGGACTACGTTGTTGCAAGCTTTTGGAAATAGCTATTAAAATATTGACATTGTCTTCAAAAGTTTCTGGATGTCTGTCCTATGAAAATAATACTAACCTGTTTGATGGAGGCTGCCTACAATAACTGTTAAATGGGCTCAAGTGTTGCTGCATTACTTTGAAGAATAGGCACTTTGTTGTAAAACTAATCTTGTTATGAGACCTCGTGTTGTGGAGGGAAAACTGACTGGTTGTTTTTCATTCTTTAAACAGCTGTAGTACTCTGTTGGAATGTGCCTCTGTCATTCACTACAATGCATGCTAAAAATAAATTTTGCAAACTATGTAGAAAATAAACTATTTCTAATGGGTGAAACCACTTTGATGTGAGTATAAAACCATTAAACAAGGAATGTGCAGTTTTGTGGATTAAGCTTTATCAGGTGTTTGTGGAGACCTAGTTTAAAAAACCAGATTTATTTGATAACTTTTCTTCAAGGAGGCTTTGTATTTGTGTAGTCAGCATTCATAATTTTAAAACAGCTTACTGGCATGTCACCAACACAGGAAAGTTGGCATGAAGCAGCCAAGGGTGGTGCATTTCTGTGTTAGGATGAACTGGGTCATAGTTTGCATATGCCCATTTTTCAATATCAACTGTAAAGGTAGTTTTTAATAAGCTTAGATGTAAATGCCTAAAGTTAGGTGTCTCTCCTGCTTATACTGGTGTAATTCAAGACACTTCTGTTTTTTAATGTAGTGAGCAACATTACACAGTTCTTAGTACAACCTAGTAATTACTGGTGTTCTTTGTATTACATGCTTGTTTCTGGTACAGTAGACAAGACATCCTTCAGATTTTGAGACATACTAACACGTTCTAAACTGTGACTGCTAAATTCTTTTAAAGCAAGGCTTGATTCTGTGAAATTGTCCAGATGACTTAAATGATTTTATTTTGTGTGAATCTAAAATACTAGAAGAAAACTTCTTCCCATCTGGGACTGATTTAATCACATCTCTGCAAATGGTGATCATTAGTCAGTATTGGCCCCTAATTTTGGAAGATGATTAAGGGTAGCATCCTTAACGTGGCTGAAAGGAGCAATTTTCTCTGTCCTCCCATTGATAAAATCCTGCTGCCTCCCTGCACAAGTACTTTTATGGTAAGTTGTTCTATTTTTATAAATGAACATGAGAGACGTAAACAACAGTGCTATGTATTTAAATTGTCATAGAAATTATTTTAAATAAGACTGTTAAGTCAGTTCAGGAGTTAGGCTGTTATAACTGTGGATATGCACAGATAAAAATGATTGTGCATGAGGCATGTACTCACCTTTTCCCTGGAAGTTCTTTTTGAGCTGTAATAGTTACTTCATCTCTGCACATAACCAATATTTGTTGTCTTGTACCAACTGAAATTTGAATTACTGAGATTAATTGTGTACCCATTCATGTGCCTTGAATGCTTATTTTAAATTACATGGGATCTTATCAGTTAATACAAGAAAGACTTCATTAACAATGAAAATTTGGGGATGTGTGTGCTCTGTTGTGAGTGACACTTTTAGGTACATTGCAGCTTAGCAGAATCCACATACACATATATGTGTCTGGTGCCCTTGTGCTATACAAAAACAAAGGCAGGTGTCTCAAGACTGCAATCCATAAGAGACAGCCTCTTTAAATTACCTTCAAAGTTACTTCACAAATCTTATACTGAAATCTCATTTCATTTTTGTAAGGAGGGTAGAATAAATAAAAAAAGTTTAACTTCTAATGATCATAACCTGATGAAAGTTTAGACACATTTGAATATTGCAGATGAAGATCCTAAGACCAAAGCTGGCTTTCTGTTGGTGTTGTTGATCTCTTAACACTGTTCAGATGCAGGGTGACTTTTTAACTGGAATAAAGTAACATGAAGCATTAAGCCAGAAATGCAAGATCATCTCACAGCTATGTATCAGACAGGCACTGCCTCTTCCAGTGCCAGACATACTGTTCCTGACTAACTTCATTCTGTCAGTATTAACAGCATAATTCACTCCTCCTGCTGACAAAAAACCCCCACTTGCACTGGATTAGCTGTTCCACATCACTGTGGAAACCATGGAAGACTGATTCAGACAGTCATTTTGGATATAGTGTAGTGTGGGTTATAAGGTAATAATGGCTTTGTCGTTTCCTGCCATTAGGGCTTGATTACATGTTTCCAAGTGACCCAAGAAGTGTCAAATTCTACTTCAGCAAATGACCAGAAAAGCAACTGGTAATAAAAAAAAGAGAAAAATAAATTATCTGGTTTTAATTCATGTGTACAAACACCTTATGTACTTCAAAAGGAACAGTGTGCCATTACTTCAAGGTTCAGAATAAATTTTCTTTCTTTCAGTAGGCTCTCAAAAGAGCACTTTCAGTCATGATTGCTAGTTTCTTTTGTTAGACTTGGCACTTCAGAGCTGAGTTGTTTCTAAAGAAAGCACTGCTGCAAGACATAAAAACAGTCAAGAGAGAGAGCAGTGCTGAAGGGCAGGACAAGGCTCTTCTCCCACACCAGGGTTTATGCTCTGAGCAATACTGCTAAGCCTGGGTGTCAGACAAAGCTGTTGTATCCCTTACAGACCATGTGCTTAGCTCTTCTGTCCCATTCCCCATCATGAGAAATACATCAGGGTTTTGTGGTGGAAGTTTAAAGCAATTCGTGTCCTGCTTGACAGCTGAAGTATAAATGTTTTCACAGCAGAAATTGTCCATTGCTATGATCTGTGTTATTACTGCAAGCTACAGCTTCTGAGCATTTTTGTAGGAACGTGGCACTGCACGTGGAGCTGCGTGTTTGACATGGTTGAGCAGTTCTTTTAATGGCTTCAATCTGCGACAAGGAACAGACCTGAACAGCTGGAAACAAAGTAATCTGCTCTTGTTGCTCTCAGGAATCGCTGCTTAAGAGAGATTGTTGCTCCCAAAAATTCCAACATACAGAGCTCAGAATGTATCCCCATTGTAGAGTCTGACCCAAAGTAAAACAGGAAATCTTAATGTACAGCTTTACTGCAAACTTGGGTAACTGTTTAAGAAAGTGTAAAACTTCATCTGTCCTAATAACACCAGAATCTTTGTTTATTGAGTGATACCAACTTAGAGAATCCCTTGTAAAAGCTACTGTCTCAGAATGTGCATCTTCAACACCTGTATCACTTGCAAGAAGATATCAGCTTTGGGAAGATACATTTTGGTGAGAGGAAAAAAGACTCGAGGGTATACAGGAATTTCTCTGAAGTTGTGAAGTAATGCATATTGGGATCACATCATATGTAATATCACCTCTACTGTGGTAAAATCATTCTCATCTTAGTCAATCCAGTTTTGTGAAACCAACAGTGTGAATGAGACAAAAAGTTTCATCCTGCATATTTTAAAAAATTTACAAATGTATTTCTGATCCTTTATGATCAAGTCCAACTCTATCTCATTAGGCATTTAACTTGACACTTAACCTACACCCTGTGTAACTACTGGAGAGAAACATGTTCTAAGTACATCAAATTGTCAGCACAAACACAACAGGCAGATTTTTAATTATATGTTTAATTGTTTGACAAGAAAAAATATTTTGACATCAGTCTTTTCATTTGAATGTTTCCACAGCAAGCACATTAAAAAAAAATGAAATCTGAAATCATTTGTGATCCTATATATGGCTAATAAATATTTCTGGCCAGGTGTTGACTTGCAATACATTTCCATTTTAGATGCCTCAGTCACCAAATTGTTAGAGTAATTCAAGGTTCGGGGTCGGCCAAGTTTAAACTTCTGATATCAGACATTGTCTTTATGTAACTGTCAACTCATTTTTCAGTCCAGGGCAGTCTGCATCACCCAGCTCCAACAAATACACTGTTTGAAGTGGCTGCTTTGAATGCTTAAGATGGTCAGTGTTTATTTTTCTAATACCTGTTTACACATCTTCATCTGTTTTATTGTGGCAGGATCTCTAACAGACAAGTGTCCACAAAATGTCAGTGGTTCTAATCCTTTGTGTGATTTCAGTAATTGATTTCTAAGTGTGCCTACTTGTAATCTCTTACTATGTTATCTGAAAGTTATTCCTTTAATGCTTTCACCATTCATTCATCACTTCATTGCCTGCTTCACATCATGTTGCACAGTAGTTACAAAGCACTAAGTAACTTAATTTTTTTTTTTACGCAGCAACTTCAAGATTTTTATCACTAGTCAGATTACATCCAAATTAAGAAAATACATTTTTAAATGCTTGTATTCTTCTTTTATAGCATTTCAGAACAACTTTTTTAGAGAAGTTACTAAATAACAAATTGAAGAAACCCTTTCAAAGTTAAATAAAAGCTTCATTTTAAAGCTGGCAGCATGAAGATAAAATTTACACTTGAGTGTTGAGGGCGGCTGAGAATACCAAGCTAACACCTCCCTTTTGTGAATGGAGATCCAAGGAATGGCAGAAGGAGGCATCAGCACAGTACTTCTCTGTACCAGTATCTTGAGAAGCTGCTGGCAGTTAGAGTTTAAAGTGATGGCTGTGCAGGCACAATGCTGGAACACAGCTTTGTTGTGCCCTGCAGGCTCTCTGAACCTCTCCATTCAGTCCTAACGCACAAAGAATATGCTCTGTTCACCTCTGCAATTCACACTGGGCCCTTGACATTACCAGTCCAACAGAGCCAAGAGGCTACCCCAGCCTAATGGGCAGAGAGATTCTGTCTCAGCAGTATGCACAAGCAATCCTTGTTCCTTTCTGAACCAAATTTTGGGAGACCTATTTGTGATCCCAAATTTAAATTCTGCCCTCAGAATGTACAATGATGCCCGTCAGAATCGCTTGGCTGGTTCCATTCATGCTTATTCATTGAGGTGGCTGGGTGCCCATTCACATGGTACCAGACTATTTTCACTGTGTTCAACTGCCAAGAAGAACAGGTTTAGAAGAATAATCTGCACAGTGTTCGAGCTCCTGCTCTTCTGAAGGAAGCTTTTTCCCAGCATTTTTTTGACACTACACATTTATTTAGTCTAAGAGCTTTTGACAAGTTACAATTCTCAAAAAACATTGCTAGAAGTAACAGACTGACCTAAGTGAGATAAATGCTGCATTCCCCAAACGGCACAAGTAGTAACATCAGGGGCGTTTCAAAGAGTCAATGACTTTTTGTCACATCCCCACCTTTATTTCACAGGGCTTTTGTAAGCACCACAATCTGCTGAAAAAGTAATCCTCTACAATGCCTAAACAAGAGAAAGGTGCTGTGCAAACCCCCTTTCATACAGTAACAAAGACTACATCAAATACAGCTCCCAACAGATTCTGTGTCTACTCCACAGCTGTGAACTCCACCGCAGATACTAGGACTGTATCTGAATGGATTTGTGGGCACAATTAGTGGCAAGTGTGTCACAGCTGCAGGAACAGCAATGCTGTCTGACTGCACTGGGGCACTGACAAAACAGATTTCCCCCCCAGTAATACACTATTGAGCTAGGAAAAGAGTAAATCATTTACCTTGCAGTCATGCTGCTGCACAATTCTAGGTGTAACCTGGCATGGTTATTTTTTGCTTTTTTGCCTATACACACTGTCTCACTACAAGGAGAAGAAACTCCCTACACTAACTGGCAGGTTATTACTTTAAAAGAAACTGTGACCATTACAGCTACCACCACTGGCTTGCTTGGACCTCCTCAGAAACCACTGTGGCTTTCCTAAAATTTAATGGGGTTGCATTCACAAAGATGTGCAGTTACTTCTAGGCATACATGCTGTCAGCCCACATACCAAAACTTTTGTTCAGAAAAATTTAGATAGAACATTCCAAAAAAGTAGTTTTAAGTGGAGGCACTGCAAATGTCTGTCTCCTTGTAGAAAAGAGATGATCTCCAGATCAAGCAGACTGTGACCTCACTGCACATGAAAAACTAGAAAGAAAATCTAAAAGATCAACTTTGTTATAGATGAATGTTTATTGACAGTTTTTATTGGTCTCACAGAAAGTGTATGTATGTAAGTACATATGAACAGTTTTCACACTAACATACAATTTTCTACTTGCAAGGTACCTTGCTGAATTGCAATGTGTTACTTTATCCATAATCATTCCTATAGGCTTTTTCTTGGATACGTAACACCATTCTCCGAGCATAAAAATCCCTGTATTCCTCAGGCAGTTCTTCAAGTGTTTTCAAGGCTCTGTCCAAGATCTGTATAGCTCTAGAGGCTGCCATGGGATCTTTATTTCCATAAGTGTCAGTCTTATCGTAGGACTCAGCAGGAAGGTGCTTCCAGAAGACGTTCAGTGCCACTCCAAATTCCTCAGAAATCACATTATGGAACCACAAAGCTGTAGAAAGAACAGTGTCTAAAATCAAAATAATTGTCCAAAACTTCCACGTGACTCCAAGCAAGTGTCAGAATTGCCCAAACTAAAGCCTCAACTACTGTATTTTTGTTTATTTATAAATATCCATATGAATATATTGCATTGTATCAAATTTGAGAAGTTTTTCAAGACATTTATGCTGATCCATAGTTTCTCATTAAAGTAACAATTGCTGAAGTGTAGAGGTACTCAAATGTAAGCAAAGGATAAGCATGTGTAGGATGAAAGAAAGACACCTTCCCTTGCTCACCTCCACTCTAAATGCAGATATCTATTTTCACTCAGTCCCTAACCTTGCACATACTGTCCAGCATTAATGTAAACCACCAGCATCAGCCACGTCACTCAGGCAAGTTGCTGATCTTCTCGTAATGAAGACATGAGGTTTTTCAGCTGAATCGTCATGACTGTGGTAAGGAAGCCAAGATATCTTTGTTTCATTGAGTACATTTAAAGAATCAGTTTAATGTGGTATATTTAGGATATTTGAATTTTAAACTAAAAGTCTGAATGCTGTGTTTATTGCATTTTACTTGCCTGTAGGTGGTGAAGACATAGAAAAGTTTATTCTGAGAAATCAACATGAAGTTTCTTTAAGGTTAGGAAGAGGGGCTGTTTCTACCTTCTTCATAATAACCACACATATGCCTCAAAAAGCATCATTTTGGGGGTTTCTTTTAGTGATATGGACTGCAGGATGCTGACAAAGCACCATTCTCTGGACTCAAAAATCCCTACACTCCAGTCAGTCTTAAGAGAGCTGAGTGTGTCTCAAGTTTGACTCTGCTCACCTGCTGGCAAAGACAAACAAATATCTGGACTTCAGAAACAGAAAACAGGATGCTGACATCAGCAGCAGTGTGACATCCAACTAGCTAACCGTCACCAAAAGTTTATTTAGGAAGATACATAAAGGTAAGTTCAAAATTAAGTAACAAGTCCAAGGCGAAGAAACTATTATAAAATAACTTCTAAAAACCTATTTTTGTTTACTGACTTGTTTATATTGCCCAGATAATGTAAAATTGATAGGATAAGTCATATCTGCTGCAAGCCCTTGATGAGTTAAAATTAAATCAGTAACAAGGAGGAGTAGTTCAATAGGAGTAATTCAAATGCCTTTCCCTGACTACCACGATTTGTCATGTCAGCCCAAGAAGCAGCTTTCTGCTTGTGCAGAAAAATGATTAGGACTTGTCTTTCCATTCCCCAAAGATGATTACAGATCTTTAGAAAGTCCAATAACTCTACCATCCATAATTCTCATCAGACCATGTGCCTCACAGTGCTTAAGCACAGCTCTGCCAGTGGTACAGAAGAACAGAAATGGTATTTCACTCAAATCCTGTCATTAAAACACTCAGGTCACTGAAGTAATTTCAGAAGGTAAGTTTATAGTATTCATCAATTAAGACACAAATTCAGGAGCATACAGTGTACACTTGAGGGAAAATAAGATTTGTAGGTAGTTGCACAGTTGGAAGAAGTAAATGAGTTTTGCTAACATCTTTCAATGCTCTTACTTATAACAGAGAAAGGCTTTAGTAACCTCTTACCATCTCCAGAAATCATAAATTAGAAACGAGACAGTTTAATACCATGCCATGGTCGGGAACTATTTAGTACCTACCTGGAATAAATAACACATCTCCTGCTTCCAAAACACATTGATAGCGCTTGGCTTTCACAAAAAGGGGATATTTCTCCAAGTCTGGGTTATCCACATCCAGCACCTCTGATTTAGTACCTAGGAAAATTTCAATGAATAAATATTCCCACTCTTCCAGTAGTAACCAAGCTATCATATTGCTGAAAATGGCAGTTCTTGATTCAAATTTAGTACTGGTTTATTTCTCAAAACAAGGGAAACCTGATTACACCCCTCATTTACTGAAGAGATGTTCTCCTGTTGTCTGTATTTGTTCTGTAACTGCAACCTTATCAACACTAAAGACCACTTTTCCTGACATTTAAAAAACCATTTTGAACTCAGACAGAATATTTTACTCCTTCAGTTAAGTGTTGAAAATAATCAGGCAAAGCTGCTGTTCTCCTTAGTTTTGACTGAAGCACACAGAATCAGAGTTAAAGGAACAAATGACTTCTTTTATACCAAGTCATCTGTTAGTGATTATTTTCTACAGCACAACACTTGTGAGCTAAGTGTAAGAAAAGCTAAGATCACCAAACTCTCAACTAGGTACCTATGACATGCATACCTGATAAATATAAATATGGTGCATCTCGAGGACTGTACAAAACAACTCGTTTTTTTCCTGTGACTTGGATTAAGAAGTTGTCCATTACCTGGGATGAGTGTAACAATAGAGATGTCAGCCAAAAGTTGAGTGAATAAATATCTAATTTAATAAAACCTTCACATGTTAAGAATTATCTTATAAATAAATTTATTCAGAACTCGCTTCACAATGTTAGATGACAACTTTATTTGGAATTTATTGCATTGCAGCCAGAAACCACTATAATCATTGCACAGTTGCCAGTGTATTGCACAACTAGAATTTATCCTAATCTGGCCATTAGAGTGAAAAAAAGAAAGTAATGTTAAAGACAAAAATGTTGAAAGTTACCATGTTTCAGATTTTCAACTGAAACTCAAAATAGTTTAAAAAAGGGAAACAAAATAAAACATCCTTTAATCTTACAAATCTGGAATTAGACATAAACCCAGTTAAGATATTATGCCCAAGCAATGCAACATTTAAAATTCACCATACCACTGAATGTGGTTCATTTCACTATTTCAAAATATGTGAAGTTTGTTACTATTCTCAAATCTTTGCCAGAGATTTGCACCTTATTATCTCAACTCTGTAATGCCATTGGCAACATTTTATGCTAAACGCATGTATTACCCACATCATAATGTGTCCATAACTGTAATCCAGCTGAGCTGATGCGGAACACACTAGAGAAAAACTGTTCCTTCTCAAAATACTCTGGAATGTGAACATCTTCTGCTAAAATAGGAAACTGCTTCCTGATATCTGCAATATCCTGAAAAGGAAAGGGCATAATTCTTAGAGAACCATCTATGCACATTTAAATGGGGGAGCACTTCACAATCATTTCTAATCATATGAAACGAGGTTACAACTTCAGCACTGGCAAACACCTGAAATCAGCAATGCTTTTCAGTATTGACTTGCTCAATGTCATTAATAAGAACAGCCAGAGAGCTGCTCTTAACCATGGCTGCTAGGAATCACACTGAAGGAGCAAGAGATCAGCATAAATCCTTTTATAAGTTTACAACAAAAGCTAAAGAAAGGGAGTTTAGCAATGTACTCTTCAGTGATCAGCCAAGCGTCCGTGCAACAGCAACTGTTTCAGACACATTGAAGTACTCTGACCTAAATCCAGTCAGATTCACAAACCATGTGACCCTAAGTAAATTGTATAACAACAGGCTTTAAAAAATATTTCTAAACTGCAACTGTACAATATTAGAACTGTAATCTCCAGTAACTTACCTTCCTAACATCTTCACCCACTGATCGCAAATAATACTTTTCATCCTGAAGAGAACACAAAAAGAGAATTGTTTGGGTTTTTTAAAATAAGAATTATCAAAACACTTAAACAAAGAACTTGTATTTTCTCATTTATCTAATGCAGAGTTTCATTAAAATATGGTACAAATAAAGGGCATTACAAATTCAGCTACTTTGTTATACTGCTCTTTACTGATCCCTGCAGCTCATCTTGAGAAATGGGAAAAATAAGTTAACTGAAAGGAGAAGAGTTAAGTGTGGGGAGATTGGTCAACTGCTTCAGCATTGCTGTTACTGAACACACTCAAACCAAATGCAGATTACAATTTTAAGTTCTTCAGTATAATGATGCAGAAAACTACTCTGATTGGCTTCAAAACTTACAGCATTCTATGTAGCATAAAAGGTAAAAAGCACGTCCACATTCAAAACTATTTGCTTCCCAATCACAGATATCTGAAAAAACTCCTCACATTTTTTCCTTTGGCATCAAGCCACAAGAAAGTTAAATTAAAGATCAAGTCTTTTACTGATGTAAGACTTTAAATTACAATTCATCCCTTTGCTCTCCATATACCAGCAAAATAACCAACAGATGAAACTGTGACACTAAGGAAATTACCTCAGTAACAAAGTACTCCTTGTGCTTGACTTCAGCTGCTCTTCGTACAAATACATCAAAAGGCAGAGTTCTGAAATAGAAATATTTGAATTTATACCATGAATCAGTGTAATAACAACACATGGTCTAAACTCTAGATTCATAATAAGCTCCCTTACCATATCAAGTATAATGGAAGATGCAATAGGCTGCTCTCTTAGTTTTTTAACTTAACATGGTGACTAATCAGTGTTTGCAGCAGATATTTGAAGAGTTTTCCCAAGACAGAAATCCTACACATAGAAACTTCTCTACTTTAGTGAATTGTTCCACTATATCTCCAAACAGAATCTTGTAGTAGCTGAGGCTGGAAGCACTTCTGGAGATGCTCCAGTCCAAGTCCCTTGCCAGGAGCTGGGTTCACTACAGCAGCTTGCACAGGACAGCATCCAGTTCAGTTTCGTGGACTTCCAAGGATGGAGACTCCATAATCTCTCTACCTGTTCCATTTGTTCCATTGTTTGACTGTCCTCACTGTAAAAGTGTGTGTTTGTGTGTGTTAAAGGGGTTCACAGAATTTCCTATATTCCAGCTTGTTCCCATTGCCTCGTCCTGTCATCATGAACCACTGAGAATCTGGTTCCATCAACTGTCCATACACTTTGTTAAGATCCCCTCTTGAGCTCAGCAGTTCTGAATGGTCTGAGTCACAGAACAAAACATTTTTCACAGTCAAACTAAGACTCAAACTGTGGAAATAGTTGCTTAACTGTTCCTTTAAGTGTGTAATTTTTAGGCTTGTTTACTGTACATTTTTATAAATTTGCAGAAAAGCTCAGCATCAAGAAAACTTCAGTAGGGAAGATGTACCTGTTTATATCTATGCATTTTCTGCTACAAATTTGTGCATGAACACGGATAACTACTTTCATTTGTACATCTAAAAAAATTATTTCAGCTATATGGATTTTTTCAAAAAATACATGCTTTCTCAGCTCCTCAAAACACAGGAGTTTTGATACAAATCACAGGAATCTTGATATTTTTAAATGTTTCTTTGCAGTTTTCCTTAAATTTACTAAAGACAAGTTCAGAAGATTCAAGAAGAGTCACTGGGCATTAGAGCTGGTCCCTCTGAAGTCAGTTAGAGTGTTACATATTTATCTACATAATGGGAGCTTTTCATACAGATTACAGATTTTGGTATCAGTTGATACAATCAGCAACAGGACATGTATTCATTATTATGAATTCAGTGTCACATTCATGCAGCTCACCACCTCACACTAAGTGTCACTGGATAATGAATTGTTGCATTGTAAACATCACATTTAGAGCAACCACCATGTACCCAGGGTTAAGACAAAACCTTTCTCAAGCAAAATTTTTCTTGATCCTGTTATCTTTTTTACTAGAACGTGAACTGCATCTGACAGTACTTAAACCAATTCTCTAAACATTTTAGGCTTGTTTGGAATAGGCAAATACAAAACCCACTGAAGTCAATGGAAAACCAAACAAAACACAATGCTCTGACTTCAGCCAAACTCTTTTATCATGTCCACTTACGTTTGCTGCTGAAGAAAGTGAGAGCACAGCTCTACTACAGCTTAAACTGATGCATTCTGGTGCTACCACAGCTCTGCCCTTGCTATCTGCCCTAATCACCCCATCTCCCCCCTTACAGTAGCACTGGCACTCATCTGACCTCTCCATGAACTTGCTTACAAAGCTAAAACAGCAGAAAAACATTCAGATTTCTGCAGCACGTCACAACCTGGCTGAATGAGTTCCAGAACCAACACAAAAACAGGGGTAGGAGCATGCAACTTACAACAGAACTGCAGTACTACTGATGTTCATCAGTTTAAACCAATGGAACTGCATGTTAAGTCCTCAGAGTTTCTATTCTTTTGTTTCTACTTATTGTCTCTTCAGATTAGAATGAGGGGCTTGCTGTGCAAAAGGTCAAAACTTCCTGAATTTCAGGTGAAGTATGTGACAGTCCTGACACCTGCTATAATAAAACATCATCAGAGAGTCCATATGGCTGTCTACAAACCTGCTAAAACTAAGACTCCAGAACAGCTGCATGTGAACTCACAGCAAGAGACACTAAAAAACCCAAAACAGAGCAGGGAAAATGAAGTATGGGGATAAGGCAAAGTTACTCATGTACAACCTAATTTCAGGGATTCAAAAGTTCATTATGCAGTGAGCAGAATGCATCATGTTTGTAACTTGTGTTTATTCCCTGAACAACAGGCTCCACTCAGAGACTTGGAGCTTGTTTACACCTACAGCACACACTCCCACCTGCTTAGAAGTTTAACAGACTGAGCACATCCTGTTCCCACTTGGGGAAAACAAAGGACTGCTAAAATAAAGGCTTTATCCTTGAAGGACAACACAATGACTGAGATGAGATGCACTCTGAAGAAATGTTGTGACAGTTACACGAGAGAAGCTCCAGAGGAGATCAAGGGGTTTTTGTGGCCCACATCAAGATTAAAGAGCTGGTGAAATGTGGATATCCAGTGGTTTGAACATTCTGAAAGCTGCACATGCTAACTGTGAAAGGAGCTTGGATTTAATTAGTTACACCCCATCTGGAGTGGAATACCACGGCTGGCACACACACACCAGCCTTCAAAGGGGATCAGTGAGTCAGAAATTATCACTATTCAGAAACACTGAGAATGCACCATATAACTAGAACAAAATGACAGGTCATCAACTGTAGATATCAAGGGTGTTTTGGTTTGTTTTTAATTAACAGCTGCAAGTGCCAGGCTCAAGTTTCCTACAAGAGTGCTCTGAAAAAATACCTTTACAACACTTCTTCATGACATCACTTTTAAGGTTCTGTTTGGCCCCTCACTTCTCCCTCATGGTATTTATTCAGGGTGTAGAATTATTAGAAGAGGGAGAAATCTAGGACAACCCTTGGATACATAATGTAACATTTTCACAAACTATCTTCCTATTCCCACCCTCAGCTTCAAACAGATGCACTGTGTGTCTGTAAGTTACAAGCATGTGCCTTTAAAATACAAGAGGCCTTGGAGTGAAGTACCTATACACAAAGTTCTTACTGAGGAAGTCCATCTGTGGCACTGCAGAAACATGAATCTTTACTTCTTTAGATCCTTCAGCTTGGCTCAAGTAATCTACTGTCCATTTGGTGGTGCAAGTGCCCAGTTCCAGTCCTGTCAGCACTACTGGCTTCCTCTAAGGAACAACAACAAAAAATTTCAATGGTGAATGATCACAGAATCCAAAAGAAAAACAACAGTGACTTTTTCAAATTACATCCAAGCAAACAAGTCAGTTGAATGCCAGGACCCCCTACACAAGGTCATAACTAATCTGTTCACAAGCAACGTAAATCAAATGCTGAATGTTGAAACAAAATGCAGTAAATTATGGAACTGTTTCTCGATTAACTACGTGTTATTTCCTAGGTGGGTAAGGAAGGATATGGAGAGGCAAAGACAATTATAGCCCACACTTTGTGCTAGGGCCATTGAGGAATCCAGCCAGACGAATTTAAGATTTAATCTTCCTAGCCAAGGCTTAGAACAAAACATGTAAAAGCCCACACAGTTAAGGTGCCGACTGTGAGCTGTGGTGATGCTGTTATGTTCTCATGAGAGAAGCTTTTTCCACCTATATGAAGGTTCCTTGCTACTCACAATCACGAACAGGCTGATCCAGCCCACACATAAAAAGTAGAAAGGCACTTTTTTCTGTTAATTGGCACCTCGGAGGGTGGGGGGGAATGAAACAAATAGATGACAAAGCAACAAAACTAACGATCACACTTTTTAACCCCTGCCAAAGGAAATGGACTCTTACAGGGATCATCTGTCGGAACTCACCAGCAGCTCAGACAGGATCTGTCTGCAGAAGCTCCTTGCTCCTAAACTCCCATTCCCCCCAGTGGATCAGGGCACCTTTCCGGGAACACACAAACCCAACCCCTGAGGTTTGCCTGCCCCAGCAGCGCCTGCTGAGGAGGGGTCTCCGGACACCTCCTGCCTTGCCCCGTGTCCCCGTGGAGCCCCACCCGTACCCGCGGGTAGATGTCCCGCAGGAAGCGCTCCCGCGTCACCCGCTCCAGGCGCTCCACGGCCACCGCCGGCTGCTCCCGCCGCTCCATGGCCGCGGACACCGCGCCCGCCCCGCCGCTTCCCCCGGAAAGAAGAGCCCGCGCACAAGCGTTCCTGCCTCTCGCCCTGGGCAAGGGCCGGGAGCCCGCGGATGGCGGAATTGTCAGGGTTGGAAGGGATCTCTGGAGACCATCGAGTCCAATCCCTGCCACGTCAGGGTCACCTGGAGCAGGTGACAGGCACATGTCCAGGTGGGGTTTGAATGTTTCCAGAGAGGGAGACTCCATGACTTCCCTGGGCAGCCTGTTCCAGTGCTCTGCCACCCTCCATGTAAAGCAGTTCTTTCTCAAGCTGAGGTGGAACTTACTATGTTTTAGTTTATGGGCCATTACTCCTTGTCCTGTCAGTGAGCACCACTGAGAAGTGTCTGGCACCATCCTCATGGCACCCGAGGCATTGATATGCATTCATGAGATCTTGGCACCCGCCTTTGCGGGATTTATTTGCATTCGTGAGATCCCCTCACAATCTTCTCCAGACTGAACAGGCCCAGCTCCCGCAGTCTCCTCATGAAGAGAGATGCTCCAGGCCCTTATTCATCTTTGTGGCCTCCGCTGCACCCTCTCCAGCAGCTTCTTGTCTCTCTTGTACTGAGCAGCCCAGAACTGGACACGGTAGGCCAGGCGCGGCCCCACCAGGGCCAGCAGAGGGGCCGCCCCCGCTGCCGGAGGTGACCGGAGCTGGCGACCCCTGACCCAGGCGCTCGGAGCCGCCCCCCGCCCGCA
>JANPWX010000331.1:2744482-2817940 GCA_024734555.1 Trochalopteron elliotii | reverse complement strand
CGCCCGGCTCCTGCCGCCGCCTACAGCCGCACCGGGCCCGCCGGGCCCCGCCCGCACCCGTCCGCCCCAGCCCAGCGTTCGGTTCGCCAGCAGCGCCGGATCTGGGACCGAGGGCCCTCAGCGGCGTGTAGTGGTAGTGAGGATCACCAGTCCCATCGCCTGGCTCCGCAGCCGCTTCTACTACCTGCTCATCCGCCTCTACTTCGACCACGAATTCAGCATCGAGGAGTTCACGCGGGGGGCCAAGCAGGTGAGCGGGCCTGGGGCCCCGGGCGAGGAGAGCGGCCGGCCTGAGGGGAAAGGTGCTGCTGACCCTCCCCAGGGGCTCCCGATGCTCGCCGTTATTTTCATGGAATTATAGAACCCGCTAGGCTGGAGAAGACTAAGGAGATAATCACAGATTCACAGAACAGGTGAGGTAGGAATGGAGCACAGGGGGTTATCTGCTCCACCCTCCCCGCTCCAGCAAGGCTGTCCTAGAGCACATGGCACTGGATTGTGTCCAGACAGGTCTGGAATGTCTGCAGTGAGGGAGACTCCACACCCTCTGGGCATTCTATTCCAGTGCTTGGTCATGCTGACAGTGAAGAAGTCCTTCCTTGTGTTCAGGTGGAACTTCCTTTGCATCAGTTTCTGCCCATTGCCTCCTGTCCTGTTGCTTGGCACCACCGAGCAGAACCTGGTCTGTACTCTTGGCACTCCCCTCCTTTAAATATTTCTACACATTGATGAGATCCCTCTCCCATCTCTTCTTGAGGCTGAACAACTCCAGTCCCATAAGCTTTTCCTGTAGGAGAGATGCTGCATTGAGTCCAACCTATGACCAAACACCACTTTGTCAAACAGTTTGTGGCATCAGTGCCATGTCCAGTCTTTCCTTAAACACCTCCAGGGGTGATGACTTCACCACCTCCCTGGGCAGCTCATTTCAATGTTTGAATGACCCTTTCCATGAAGAAATTCCTCCTGATGTCCAACCTGATGTTATTACATGTGGATATCATAGCATTAATGTGCTCCTGGGTGTAAAATACGTGGAGTTCCCACTGCTGGCTCCAAGCACCACACCTGGAGGCAAATGATATAAACACAGCTGTGCTTTTCTTCAGGAATTTCTTGTTATCCCAGATTCCACAATTAAAATGAACTGGTTAAGCCATCCCACAAAGCAGCCTGAAGGAAGGTGCTTCCAAATGTTATAGAGACTAGGAAGAAATCTGTCTTCTCTGAGCAGGTTTTCCTGAAATGATAAAGCTTAGACAGGCATAGAGCTGGTGTATATATTTATTTCTCCAAATTTATGAGCCCAGTAAGCTTTGTAAATAGAATATATCAAAGAGGTAAGTATCTCAAAGCTAGTCATATGAAAATTACAGAGTTATCTGTTGGGAAATTTTATTGTATATACTTCTAACAAACCTCAAAAGAACACATCAGGGGACAGAATGTTAAAATTATTAGAATCAATTCAAGAGAGGAAAAAACCCACAACCTACAACAAATAATTTGACACATATGCAGAACCACCTGTTTTACCTTGGCCTGTTTTTTTTGAGGTTTTGTTTTGGTGTTTGTTTTTTTTAACTTGGTGTAGAGTCCTAAATACGCTGTCTTTCACAAGTGCACTACTTGAATATGTAGAGGCATAATTGTGTGTAAATACACCTGCAAAATTGAGGGGAGAAAGGAGAGTTAAGCTTCCTGAAGTCTAGAGACCAAAGCGGATTTTTAAAGAAAATTTGTAAGTTGCAGCATCAGTTTTGACTGAAACCAGAAGATGAGTTGGAAAAGTGGGCAGGGGAAAAAGTATTTACAGGGAAAGACACAGGCTGTTTGAATTATCAAAAAGAGTAAAAGCAACATACAAAATACTGCAAAGCTTTTTTTTTTTCTTTTGTAAACTGTGAATTCACTTACCTATTGGAAACTTTGATGATTTAAATAAGAAATTGAAAATAAATTGTATGTTTCTATCACTTCATGAAATCACTCTTGTAATGCTGAAGGGATTACCTTTCAATGGTGAGACCCTCTGCAGATATTGAAATTTTAAATCATGGAATATTTGGGTAGCTTTTCATATACTTCTGGATTTGTCTGAAAAATAAGCCAGCCCAGAGTTACTTGTTCACATTTGGGTTTTGTTCCTGTTTTGTTTTGGCAGGCCTTTTCTGTTGTTTCAAAGCTGCTGTCTCAGCGTAAACTTGACCTGCTGGAAGAGCTTGTGTCAGCAGAGGTAAATGCTTTCCATCTCCTGTTCTAGCCATTGATTGTCTGTCCTAAAGTAACATGGGTGCATTCAGCCTCTCATGATCTGCAAGTTGCCAGTTTGGTTTAACTTGAGCAAAACAGCATAATGTGACATAGGGTGGGCAATTTCTTGTCCTGCACCTTTTTTTATGTTTAATTTCAAGGCGTGAAACTTCATTCAAAGTAGTTGTATTTAAAACAAAATAAAATATATTTTAGCTGTTGAGCATAAGGACCAAATGCCAGAAAGATTGCTGGTGTAGCAGGAAGGATGGAAAGGCAGCAGGCTCTGGATGGCAGGTGGAATTGTGTGTCTCTAGGTGTAGGCAGGTGGCTGAAGCTGACTCTGTCTGTGCACCAGAATTCCTGTGAAGAAAAACTGGTTTATGCTCATCCCTGCTGCACTGATACATTCCCCCCCCCATCAGATCATACAGCTGATCACTGCTTCTGGCTGGAAGGCCTCAGTCTTGTGTTGTGGTCTCAGGGATATGACTGACCTGGTTAAACATCAGTGCTGTGTTTTCTCTGTTTTTATGAATTTTTAATTGCTGAAGCTGTCTTGGCCTTCCCAGGGCATGGAGGTAGCAGATGCATCAGAGTCAAGTGGAGGAGACTCTCCAGGTCAATGTCTGCCTTGTTACAGGATGTCAGCCTGGCCTGTCCTATTGCCACCCATGCCTGTGCAGCAAAAACTCTGGTGCTGTTCTAGTGCATCCCCTCTGCACAGTCTTGCCTCCTCTCTCTGAACAGGGATAGCAATAAAACGTGAGTCTGCTTCTTGCAGTTGTTTTGTAAGGGCATCTCCTCTGCTCCCTCTTGAAAGAAGTTGCTCTGGTCACTGTCAATTTTTTAGGTTTACATTGATGCAGAGAATTCATGTGAGCCAAGGATGTGCTAGATGAGGCTGTGATCCCACACACCTTGTCATTTCTTTGGCCAGTGAATTTTGTACCTGCAAAATGTACTAAAAACCAATGTCTCCTTGTGAAGATTGACTCTTCCTTCCATGGAACCTCTGCATTTGTTCATTATTCAAAAATGATAGATCAAGTTAGGGTAAAATTGAGTATTAGTTTAAAGTAAGTTCTGCAGTTTCTTCCTTCCTTGTGACTTGACTTTCTTATGTGGTGTTTGAGGTGCTACCTCTGTGCAGTTTTTGCACCCCACCATTTTCTACTTAACACAGCTGTGTGGATCATAGGACACTTAGACAATATGGATGTGAGTGTCATAAGGACATTAATCACCAGGGGAACAATTTTTCAGTCTGTTCTGATTTGCAAGTGTTTAAACTTTCTCTAAATGGAGTGTAGATCACAAAATGGCAAAGATAAACTCGTTGGTAATGAAACTGATTTTCAAAGAAATTTGTGAAAGAGAGCTGAAAGATTCTGAATCAAGAGCTTAGGAACCTGCACACAGGGAGAATTCAGTGGTGAGAAGGCAGAGTGTGATTGTGGGAGCAACCTTCACTGGGCTGTTCTGGGCTGACATGGCTTGTGTTGCTGCTGTTTTGACAGTACCTTTTCTAAACATTTTTAAGATGTTTGGTTTTCGTTTAGTTTGAGCAGTAAATGGACCTTCTTCAGTGCTGCTGAATTGGGGTTTAGGAGTGCCCAAACTTCCCAGTGCTTTTTCACTTTAGCTGTTACGTGTGTTAGACAAATGTTTTAGCAATACAGCTCCTTTTATGAACTGCAGTAGAAATAGATTGTTACTTAAATTTCCTAATGAAAAACTAAGTGACAGTTTCTCTGAATTTAGGTACTTCAGGTGCTGAAGGAAAAGATTTCTTTGCTCCCTGACAGCCACAGGGATGCTTTAGCAGCTGACATTGATGCAATCATGTACACAACAGAAGGAGATGTTCGCATTTACTATGATGATGATGGTATGTTTAGAATCCTGAAATGTTTCAGCAATAAGCAGTCTTATTTCCTGGGTTTGCTACTAAACAGACATTTTCCATGCAGATGTGGTTTTGAGTACTGTTTCTCATTCCTTGTTTCCCTGTTTGTAATTCATCCATGTAAAATTTCTTGATTTCCTTTTAAACCAGAGACAGAGATTATGGTTAATACATCATGTACTGTTTTGACTTCTGTTTGGGTTTTGCTTATTCTTCTTGTTTTGTACAGAATTTTATATTATTAGTCCTCAGCAATGTGAAACCACTCAAAAACAATTATTCTAATATATGCTGAAAGCTGTTTGTTTCAACAATGGAAATGTATCCTGCAAGAATAATAATGAAGGCTGGATAATGAAATAAATTTTGCTGGTTTAGTGCTTCTGTCATGAAATATGCTTTGTTCTAGGGCCCCTTGATTGGTTTAGGGGAGCTCAAGCAAGTTTTTCTTTTGGTTAGATACCAGCACTGTGTGCTTTGTTCACTGTCAGACACAGTGGATATGATATGTGGGTCTAACCCTGGGTCTTCAATTGAGCATTTCAAGTTGTCAGACCCAGTAAGCATTTTTCCTGGTTTAGGAAATAGGAATTTCTTTTTCTTTTTAGCTTGCTCCTGTGTTTGATACTACTCTATGTGTATTTGTTGTATCAGTAGTTAGCTTTGGAATTTGTGGGAACCAACTTTTTTTCTACAGTTTCATTATATACACTGTCACACCACACCCATAATAAAATATGTATTTTTTTTTTACAGAGTGTACATTTTTATTATTGCTAAACAGCATGAGTAGGGCATAAAATAGCTTTATCACTCATTATTCTATTCTGTATTCTTTATAGCTGAATTCAGCTGTCCTTCCAGGGTCTCACTAGAATATATGCCAGGTAGCAAATAGGAGTATTTGACTGATGGGAAACATGAGATCTAACTTAAATTTTGATTTATTTCCAACAGGAAGAAAGTTTGTTAGCATCCTGATGTGCTTCTGGTATCTGAATGGTGCTAATCTACCTGACGAAGTACCAGGTGAAGCCAAAGTCTTCCAGATTGTGTTTGGAGATGAAAACACAAAAGAAAAGAAACATCTTTTAACAGCAAACTATGAGTAAGCTTGCTTGTCCCTTTCTTTTCCTGTGTCCATGAGGTACATCTGGGGCAGCCAGTTCTGCAGTCACTCCCACTGAGCCACTGCAGAACCCAGTGTTTTTAATTTACCTTGATTCTAATCTAAGTTAATTTTCATCCAGCTTTCCAGTTTTGGTCTGAGGATGAAATTTTTTAAATACCCTCATTATGTTATTTCCTTGCTTCTGAGTTGACATTATTGGGAACTCTTTCTCTGTAAGGAAGAGCAGTATTTGGAGCACTGAATGAGGTTTCTCATCCTCAAAGCACACATTAGGAAGATGGATTTTCATAGGAATGCTTATAAATAATGTCTGTGTTGGTGTACTGATGTCAGAGCCGTGCAGAAAATATCTACACAGTTGGCAAAATGTATTGAAAATAAGATTCTCAGAAGCTGGGAGAAGTGAGGATTTTTGTGTTATAAATGCAGTAATGATCAAGGATTTCTACACCCACGTTTGAAATTGAAAATATGGAGTGTAGGTGATGAGGAGCTCTGAAATAAAGGTAACGCTCCTGAGGAGACCAGTACTTTTTGCCTGAATAGATTGTTGTGGATCCATCCCTTAGCTGAATTCAGCATCTTACTTAGAGTTGGAGGCTTCTGAGGTTCCATTAACCTTGAGAGCCTTCCCTTAAAGCCCAAGTATCTTCCCAATCCCACTTTGCAGGAGTGCATTTGCACATGATTGCAAAGCAATGGTATTATACTGCTCTTGTCCATGACATGCAGGTTATTTGAGAACATGAGAATTCAGCTTGAAGCTCAGACTTATCTTTAGACAAGGGAGACTCAGTACTACTGTTAACTTGATCTTTGATGTAGTTCTGAAAATGTATTGCCTTTTAAACTACACTTCAGGAAAGATGAAAATTTTCAAGTAAAACATGGAGCACATGATTTCCCTTCACTTACCATCCCATTAAATGAAACCCTTTATTTACAGATCAAGATCTTCCATAAAGCTTTTCATATTCCTCCTGTGAAAACTGAATGCTTTCTTGATATCAGGGTCTTTACTGTTGCTGCTTGATCCTGTCTGTGGGATCTGAACCAAAACACTCTGAAGTCAGTGCATTTTGTTTCTTACTATAGAAATAATTTTTATCTTCCATTTTGGGGCATAAGCATTAAAGCAGTGTTTACAGCAATAAGTTTGAAGTAAAATATTTCTTCAAGATTTCTTGTTGTATTAGTAGCTCCTTAAGGTCAAGTAAATTTTAACAACTCTTCACTTATTATCTTTCCTTTTTCAGGTTCCAAAGGGAGTTTACAGAAGGAGCAAAACCAGACTGGACTATTACACGGATTGAACATCCAAGGCTATTAGAATAAATGCCTTCTACAGCCTTTTTATGTACCACTGTAATTGTTTTGATGTAACAAATACCAGGCCTTTTGGGGTCTTTTTTTCCCTTCCTGCCCTTTCCTCCAAAAGGAGGATGAATTTTCTATGTATGACTTCCAAAAATTCTTCTGAAGCTTGCACTGTGCTGCAGCATTACAGCAAAGCCTTTTCCCTGGAACAGGCTGGTAGAAATTTAATTGGTTCCAGTGCTCAACCAAGGCATTTACACAGCACAGTTTCATTCAGGCAGGTCTAATGGATGTGTCAATTTCTTATATTCTGAGAAGAAATGGTACTATTTGAAAATAAACAACACTTAAATGACTGATGACCCTTCTGAGTTACTTTCTTGTGTTTCTTTTTTTCCCTAAGGACTGTACAATAAATAACTGAATAATATATGCAAGATGAAATAGAGGTAGATGGACTTCTTAGCTTGTCTAGCCTCAGCAGTTCATTTTGAGGTAATCTTGCTTTTGAATATATTGAGGTCAAGAAAGTTAGAGCTGCTATTAGTATTTGCTACAGGGTTGGAGAAAGAAAAAACTTTTAGCATTGCACTGGGAAAATAGATCAAACAGATATATTTGGGAAAAAAATGAACAACATTCCTTTCAATTCAGTAACATATAGGTAATTCCAAGTTTAGAGAATTATGGAAGAAAAATCAGTTGAAAACATGAATTTAAAAGATGACCTGATAGTGAAGTTAAATGAAGTCCTCTGTTTGAAATGTGTGTTAAAGAAATTACCAAATCCTTACAATTAGATGTTGCAACTGCACAGTTTCCTAGTTGTCACTTTATCTCTGGTTGCTGGAACATGAGAATCCTGGTGTAAGTAGCTGGAGGCTTTTCTATGCAAATCAACAGGAGATCATAACAGGTTTCTTCATCCCCTATAACAACTTTATATTTAAAGCTAACTTTCTGCCAATGTATGTTGTAGACACCAGTGCAGTGTTGTGAAAGTGTAATTACTGTGATTCACAGTAATTGTAATTGAAGGTATAAATTAAATTTTCCATAGTTCAGCTCTTTTGATCCAATGACTTAATGAGAGGAACATCTAAAGCTTATCAACTAGTTGATAACACACTTTTGCTGCAAAAGATGTGATTGGAAATTTGCATGCACTGTTTTATTCTTTTGAAGTTGTTTATGTCTTGTGGGTTGGAGCCAAAGGGGGCAGCAGTTTGATGTTTGGGGTTTTTTCCCTGCTTCTGATTTTCAATTAAAATTTTTTCTGGAGACTGCAAATCTCCAACAGACACAGAACTGCCTATGGATTTATTGCACCATAAATAAATCAGAAAGGCATATAAATTACTAAGCTTGCTGTATTGGAAAATGGCTTTCTCCCACACTGAATAAATCTGGTGTAATTAAACTGGATTTATAGTCTACTGGCTTCAGAAGAAAAAATACCACCCCACCCCAGAAAAACCCTCACAAACCACCCCCAAATCCAACTTGTAATGGACAGATGTGGAAGGTTTGACTCCTTTTACCTGCCATCCATAAATTCTCTGTGATGGCCACTGATGGGCATTTGTCATTTTATGGCACCCACTTCTTTTCTTGTGGAAAAACTTTTCTTCTGTGGCATTTGTTCAAGCAAAACAAGAACTTCTGGTTTCTATGTTCCCATCCAAAAGTAGCATAAGAAATTACTTTAGTTACCTCAAGCTAGTTCCTAGTGAATATTTCTCTGTGCTGTTGAGATTGAGTGAAATTCTTACAGCAAAAAGGATGAGTGAAGGGTTAACTTTACTTCATCTCAAAGGTGGAGAGAATATTGTCTTGTAACTTGGGGATTTCCAGTGCTGCCACTTAAATACCTTACTCTAAAAATCATAATGCTAACTTAAGTGTTACAGAATTTGAAAAAAGAGCTAAAGGAAGTGTCTTATTAAAAATATCATCCTGATTTGGGAATAATGATGCTTAGCAGATAAAGGGTAGAGCAGTGTGGGGACTTCTGTGTCATAGCCTGCCATTGCTCACAGTTTCCCTTGCTGATTAGTCTCAGACATCACCTTGGAAATGACAATGTGTAAGGATATGGGTGTGCTTAATTTCCCTTCCTTTTCCTTGCCTGGTGTCCATTTCTGTTGCCTAATGCCTGGGGACAAGTACAATTGTAACTGTGGTGTGCAGCCAATAAATCCCCATTTAAAATGCTTGCAGTTTTAGCCTACAAATGTTTCCATTCAAACCCCATTAATTGTTGAAAACAATGTTACCAGGTTTGGTAGTGATTTTGGGGTAAAATCCATACCTCTATTAGCAACACTGACATGTCTGGTTCATTTTACACAGAGTAGTGAGGTGACATGGTGTCTGGACTACAACAGGATGCAGGTTCAAAGTACCACACTCTTCTCCCCTGGGCACCATCATGGTTCTTTAGGTCCATGTGGAGTTGGAAAGCCTTAATTTTTTATTTGTTCATCCAAAACTGTGATAATATTTAATAATTCCTGACAGCTGCCTGGCACAATTTCAAAACGTGCCTAAATCTTGATAAGCACTAATTAAATCTGGCCAACAAACTCCCCATTAATTCACACCCCACTCACCAGTAGATGGCCTTGGTCACAAAGCTATTGTGGCTGGGAAGTAACTGATACTAATGAGAGTGTAAGTGGGTAAAAGATAAAATGGCAGAAGCATTAAGTGCTATTTAAATAATTTAGATTTGTCTTATTAAGAAGTCTGTATTTTTCCTGGCTTTCACTGTGAGTCAAAGACAGTGTCTTGTGTTCTCTCTGCAGTGCCTGCTCATTTTAAAGTGGCAATTTATCTGCATTCCTAATGTGGGAAAGATGTGCTGTACATGTGAATTCATGTAGGCACCTCTGTGTCTGACAGTAGCAAAGCTAATTTTTAATATTCACATTTTAAAATACATTTATCATGTTGATTTTTCCTTTTCCTCCTGTCCCAGCATTGTCTGCTTACTTCAAGGGACACATTCAACTTTCCCCAGTTTTTAAGGCATGTTCAAGCTTGACCTTATCATCACTTTAGGTTATATTTAGTTAATTATTCTGAGGTCTTATGGCTGGAAATCTGTTTAGTAGTAGAAGTCATATTGTTTATCACAGTAGTAATCATACTCCAAAAACTTCACAGCTCCCCTGCTTGTTTTGTTTGTGATGTGGTTAAACTTGATTTCTGCCCGATGTGCCCTGTTGGCTGCAGGTGGGGGCTTTGAGATTCCTCACAGGCTGTAGTCACATGATGGCTCACAGCTTATAAGAGATGGGATACAAGAGTGTGTAGTGCTTTTACTTTCATTTCTCCCTCGTACATGGGTGTGATAGCTGATCTCTTGGCACTGGACCACGTGTAGGCACAGGAAGAGGTATTTAGCTGTTGAAAAAACAAGCATTGCCTAATAGCTGTGCTTTTGTTCTTCTAAGGAAAATCAGCTGGGGTAAATGCTGTTGCACAGTGAGTACTGACCACCCTAAGTCATCCTTGTCTTTTACCTTCATTTTCCATTGCTGGTGTGCCAGCCTTTTGGATTTCTATAGTATTGCCATAGGATAGAGGTTGAGTAAGTCACTGTGAACTTGTGCAGCACTGTTGAAAGCACTCCCTTAATCACAATGCTTCTCTTATGTGTATTTTGTCTGATTTCAGTGGTGTGTGCTTTCCCTGATATAAAGTCCTCCTATGAAGTTGTTCAGGGGAAACTGTTCTGCATTTTAATGGGAGCAGACTGCAACTTCTTTGCTGCCTTTGAAGTTTCTCCATAAGAAATAGAGGGAAGCTAAAGTTAGACATGCTGTATTTTCTTGTGTGCCATTTCATCCCTCCTCTGCTGTCACAGAACAAGGCTTTTCATAGTGAGCTTGGCACTGTAGTGCCAAGAGGCACTGTGAGGGAAAGGAGCAGGACAGCAAAGACAAGTGCAGGAGAGGTGGCATTTCACCAAGGATGCCTTTGCCTTGAGGGCATGGGGTATTTGGAAACAGGTGGTGGCTTGAATATTCCTCTAAATTATATTTTACAATTCACAGTAACCTTTTGCATAAAAAGCTCTGCTTGTATGTGGGGAAGAAATCAGACTTTTCAATATTAGAGCTAAGGTCCTGCCTTAAGTTTGCAGAGCTTTCCTAGTCTGACTGGGGAGCTGTGGGAGAGGCTACCCAGGGAAAGGTGGGGTATATCAGAGCAACCAAAGGCTATTTCTGCCTTATGCTAATTAGCACCTGGCACATCCCTAGAAACTGGAGTGTAAAAGGAGAGGGGCAGTTCCTTTCTTCTGAACTTTCAGGAACCAGTTAGCAGATACAGCAGCTACAAAAGGTCAGTGCCATTTGCCAAGTCTAGAAGTGGAAGTTTCAGTGGTGCAATTGGGTTAAGTGGGTACCTTGTTCCAGGCTGTGGGGCTGTCTCAGCATTGGGTTCTGTGCTCACTTGTGGTGTTAATGCTGTTTGAGGACCTTCACATTGCTCATCTGCACTGCAGCCAGACAAGATCGTTCCTCGTAATGTGGGTTTTTTTGTAATGTGTATTTCATTTCGTAAACTGAGGATAGATTAATATAAATAATTCTTTGGGGGATATTTTTAAAAATACTTTGAAATGGAACAGGACTGAGAGATTGCAATATAAAGTGACAAACGAGCAAGTGAAAATAAATTTCTGTAGTCCAGAACTCATGTCATGCAAGGCACTGACCATTAACTAGGTGAAAATGTAATCTACTACTGGTGTGATTGGGATAGAAATTGTCATGAAGAGGTCATTGGAAGCCTGAAATCTCTTATTCTGTATTTTCAAAGTACATGTATTATCAAAGTCTGTAATCAGCTTAGTCAAGAACTTTGTCCTTTTTAATTATCAATGGGGTCACTGTCCCTTAGGCCTACCTCAGGCTCAGCTCCCTATAGCAGAACCTTCTGAGCTGTTAGTCTGTTTCCTGCATTTTTGTCATTAGTGTCATTAAGTCACTTTTGGTTTTTTTCTGACATAAGATATTTTTCATAAGGTAGAGCAGTAGAGAGATTGCTGATCCTCTGGGTGCAGTGTGCCTTGCTTGTTGGTATAGGAATCCTGCCTGGACTTCTGCTGAGATGTGCTCTTGGAAGGCATCATTGCTGCTGTTGTGAAGCAATCTCTGCCTATGAAAACACTGTGCAAACCCCGTGGTGTGAGAATTAAACTGTGTGATTTCCATCTTGCCATAAGGTTCCAGCACTCCATCTGAGAAAGGTAGTAAAGCATTTGTAGCAGTACTTGTAAAGATAGTAGAACCATTGTGGCTTGAACTGGAAACTTACCATGTACATACTTAAAAGTTTCAGCAGCAAATTTACAGATCAGATGTTAAGTCAGAATTTGTATCAGCTGCATTAAAACAGTAATTATAATAAAATCTTAGCATAATTTCTGCTGTGAGTAAGGGAGGGCTTTTTTCCTTTGTTCATGTTGTTCTGTGGTGGTTTTTGTTTGTATATTGTTTTTCATTCTTTCCTAAACACCAGCAGTTTGTCAAGGCTAGAGAAAGTGTTCATTGTGTAAGGCATAGCATAGACATCCAAGGGAAAATTAGATTATCAGTCATTTTTACATATTTCATGTTCTACTTTTAGATTCTATGTTGGAAAAAAGTGGGATTTTAATACCAAATTGGTAACATTCACTGGCTTTCTCTGCAGTGGAGGCTGTTGCTTCCTATTGGAATCATTTGCATGTGTTTTTGCCCAGTTTTCTGCCAGTGCAGCTTGTGCTGCAGGGTCTCCTGCAGTGTACAATTTAATCTCTTGCTTTCATTTCACTGAAGTATTTGGATTTCAGCAGGGGTAGCTGGGTGAAAGTTAGTGCCTGCATTATAATGGAGATCTGCTTAAGTGATCTAATGGTTCCTCCTGGCAAAATCTGTGAAATTATAATAGCAGAAGTAGGGAGAGGAAGGGAATCAAAGGTGGGTGGTAATGCAGGATTCATATAAAGGGGAAGCTCTGTGTATTCTGTCTCTAGAGCTGAAGCAGCCCTGAAATGAAAGTAAGTTTAGAAGACTTGAGAAAAATAAGTTGTGAGAAGGTTGGTGTTCTGACTGGAGGTTGTTCTCTCAGATAAAAGGTTGGAGAACTCATTCTCACCTGAGGCAAGGAGAATTTCTTGTAGGAATCTGAGGTGGTGTCCTGGGTATCAGGAAGAAGCAAATTCTAGAGGATTAATAGTGACTTGTCTCAGTTGTGAGAAAAGTCTTTGGAACACTTTACAAAGTGAAGACACAGGTGCTGAAACTTTCACTTGCAAGAACCAGGAATTCTCTCCAGCAGCAGCCAGTGCCTTCTCATGACACTGTCTGATACATTCAGTCTGCAGCCAAATGGCCTTTGTGACTTTACTTACTGCCTCACAACCCTCTTCTTTCCCAGCCTGGCAGATCTAGCAGTATGTATTTGAGAAGATGAGCTGGTGACACCCATTCACAGATGCATTAATCCCATTGCAGTCTCAGATTGTCTTTTCTCAAGAATCTCAGTGCCTTTAACAGCCTGAGCTGAGCATGCTGCTGCAGAGCCTGCTGTATTTATCCAGTGTGTTGGAATAATTTCCTCTAATTTCATATTTAAGAATTCTCAAGCTTAGTTTGCAGGATCTCATTTCTTCTGTTAAGCATAGTAGCAGAGTACTTGAGATTTCTCCCCAACATTATTTCTGACCCTGTGTGTGACCAGCAGAGATTTCTTTCCTTGTTTAACTGAGGTTCTTTTGTCCAATCACACATTACCACCATAGTTTTTTTTCTCCCCTTGTTTTTAAACTTGCCCATTCCTAATCTTTTTACTATATTCAGTATGCTCTCCCTTCTTTCTTGTTCCTTTTGCTTTCTTTATGGTGCATTAAGTGATTATTTCTTTCATCCTGTGCCCAGAAAAAAGATAAAATCTGTGTTTCAAAGATTATGCCCAAAGCTACTTAAAAAAAGATTTGCTGATTCAGACATTTAAAAAATGCCAGAGAAAGGCCAGCTTTAGTTTCCTGTGCTCAGATTTTCATGAGCTCTTATCTTGCTGCCTGTCTGCATGTCTCTGCTGGGACAGGCAGAGCTGTGTCACTTGAAGTCAAGGCCTGTCTAGATGCCAGTGATGCTGAAAATTGGCCAGTGTTCCATGTCACAGTTGTGTACCCCCTCCTGCACTGATCTCTAGTCATATTCTCCATATGTAAATTGATACCCCAACTCTCAATACCGTTTATTTGATACGTAAAATCTCTGTGTCCATTCAAGCACTAATCCAGCCAATTGTTTGAGCACAAAAGACCTAATTGTTTGCTTTAGCTTTCCTGCTGCTTTCCTGAAACAGTGACCCTTTAACTTATATTTACATGATCTTTCCTTTTTGCTTAAATTTTTCTTGAACTTTCACTAGACATTTACTTTAAAAACCCTCCCTGTACCATTTGGGTGTAGAATGAGGTACAAAGCAAAGAGGATTTTAGAAGGGTTCTTAGATACATGGTGTTGCCTGATTGCTTCTTAGCTGGTTTGCTGGGCTTTGTGGTTTGTAAGAGCTCTTGTGGGGGAGTTTTGAATCACTTTCTTGTCTAATCTCATGTTTGCATTCACAACAGGCTGCCTGTTTTAGTTGTCTTCTATATTTCTCCCCAGTGGACTATATTTCCTGTTTTCTTTGTGAACATCACCATATGTAATTGTTTTACCATTCTTGCTTTCTTCCTGAATGATTTGGGAACTATTTTGGAGCCTTTATCCAGATATACATCCCTCTCCCAAGTGTATGAGCTCTCTTATGTTCCCAGGTGAGTCCTGAACAAGACTGTTTTGAAGTCCATGAAGCACTTTCACGGATTTTGTTTTTTCTTGCCTGCCTTTCTGTTGCATTTCCTTGTGGAGTCTTGACAGCACTATTGCAGTGTCTTGCTGATGCCACAGCTGTTTGGAACACACAGGTATCTGAGGGAAGTGGCTTTATGCTGTCACTTCAGTTATTCTTAAACTGATTATTTATGAAGATTATTTATGTACTCCTGATTATTGATGAAGGCCAAATCTAAACATATGGTATTTGTGGGCTTGCATGTGTATTGGTTTTTAGGTTTGGGTATGCTGGTTATGAGGTTTTTTTCCAAATGCTGCATACAATTTAATGTTTCATATAGTAAATCACTGAATAAATGTGTAACTTCTGTCATCAGAGCCTTAAATGCCTGAGGTGCTTCCTGTTTCATATTCACAGGGCAGAAGTTGCACATAATTAAAATCCTGTCATTTCAGCATGAATTCTTTTATTGAATCATATTTTATTCACATGCCTTTTCTCTTTCAAGGTTCTCTGGTATGCATCAAACACTTGCACGTTAGTCCTACAGTCTACTGTAGCAGCTTAACTTGGATTAATTTCTTATGCTTGTTAGTTTGTGAAACAGCTCTGGTTTTGAGTTTTAGCTTCACTGGTTTGGGGTTTTCTATGCTTCACTTTTTCCTCTTCTATTTTTGTTTTTCCCCCTAGAAATTGTCTAGAAGATTGTCTTTTCAGTAGATATTTGTATGTCTGGCCCTAAATGCAGATCAAAATTCCTAAAAAGAAAACACTGTATGTGTTAGGGGATTAAATGTAGCATGCTCATTATAATTTACTTGAATAGCTTTCCCTTGTTCACATCCCGTTACTCTCAATACCATATCCCATCCCAATTCTTAATGGTGATTTCCACCAATGCAAACAGGCAAAACCAAATAAAAGTGGAAGAAAAGTCTCTTTGGAAATGTAGAAACACTATCCTTGGTCAGAGTGTGCTGGTTAGAGTGCTGAGATAGGGATTTGGTTTGTTTTGTCTTCCCAGGAAAGAGCAGACTGTGCTCCATGAAGGTTCTTCAGGCACTGTGCAGGCTAATGCACAGTTAAGATTATCCTGGGATGGGTCTGCCAGAATTCTTGAACCATGGACTATAGAGCTGTGTGTGGGCATCCTTAGGCACTTTTTAAAATAAAAGGCACCAAAGTAAGTCCCCATGTGACATAAGGCATAAACACTTCAGAGGGGTCAGAGAGCACATGTAAATATATGACACAGTGGCACAATAATCCTGGTGTTTAAAGTATTGTTTCAATTTTGCTCATCTTCTTTATGCTTGGTTCTAAGATGTAATGAAACCAGTTGTCCTTTTTGCTTGCTACACAGCTTGATGTTTTCCTGGCTATGACTGTTTAACCAGATCACAGAGAGTGATTCAACAGTGCATCTCATGCACCAGCTCTTTAGTGTATTTGGAGTGAGGCTAAGGTACAGACACCTGACATATATATATATATCACTGCTAAAAAGGTGTTGTGTTAATACAGGAATGTTTATGTGTGTGTGCCTTGTAAGCCAACCATGGTACCTGGTCTTTCTAAACCGCTGAGAAATCAAAAACCTGTTTTGCATGCAGCTTTCAGAGTATTTTATTATGTTCATTTACATATGGAAATAGGTTGGGTGGAGGAGTTCTTGGCTATATCCAAGAGGTTCACTTGCTGAAGTCAATGGGAGAGTAAAGTTCTCCAGTCTCAGGCTAATACAGTTTCTGTGTGGTCAAAGCCTCCCTGCCATTTGTGCTTTTAAAGTGTGCATTTTGCTTGTTTGAGGCCCGAGGACTCCATTTCCAAAAGCCTCACTACCTAATGGTTTGCAATGACTTCAGCAGTGCAACTGCCTGATACCATTCACTGAAGTCAGCTCGTGTAAAACACGACTCAAAACTTCTTATAAATTACTCTTTGATTTCAGTGTGCTTCAGAATATCCTGTAATTCACTGGTGAGCCTGGGCACTCAACAAGGTAAGGTGGTGCTGTGTGTACTAGTCCCAGTGCTACCAAATATTCTATAGAAGTACCATGGATTACAGAGTTTCACTCTTGCCTTTTAAGTTCTGTGGGTTTCTAGGAATTTGTTGTTTGTGTAGGGGTCAGCTTTTTGTTTGTTTGGGTTTTTTGGATCAAAATTATCTGTCGCATTGAAGACTTTATAATTCCAGTTTTAGATTCCTCTTTTAAATCTGAGCCTCAGTTTCCCAGTTTGATAAGTTTTCCTAAGTACTGTAAGGAACATGTTTTTGAGCCTTACTGTCCATATGGCTTTTGTCTCAGAACAGGAGCAATGATATTCCTCTTTTCTCTGAGTGCAGTCCAAACCCCAGCTTTGCATAAAACCTGGCCTGTTCTACCCTATCATGGTCTTGGAGCAGTAAAATAGTCTCTCTGGTGTTCTGTGGGGAACAGCCTGGAGCAGAGCTGTATCTACAGCACAGAGCAGCTGTATCCTGCTTTCCTTAGAGCAGCAGAGCTCTCTGAGCCAGCCCTCTCCATGAACCAAGCTGTCCAGTGTTTGTATTGCAAATACTACCCTGACCTATACACTAGACTAAAGCTTCCTGTTCTAATATTGATTTAAGACTTGAGTAGCAGTGGCTTATTTTTTTACATTGTCATTCTCTTTCTTATTTAACAGTTCCCTTGGATATGCAGAGGGCCATAGTCTGGCCTTCCTAGCAGCCAGGATGAGGGGAAGGGAAAAGCACATGAAGGACACTTATGAAAAGAGGCAGAGCTGGAATTGCCATGCAACTCACAGAGTATTTTGGTTCAGCAATCAAATTGTGTACTGTACTATTTGCCAAAAAAGATGAAACACAGCACTCATTCTCTTGAAAGCTCTCTCCTGCAGGAATTTGTTAGCTTACTTTAAGTTTCATATTATTTATAAGCTCTGACCCAGACTTCTCATTAACTGTTCCCAAAGCACTAGAAAAGGAAAGTAGAAGTACTTCCTGCTTCATGTATCTGGTTAACAGCTGTGCCTCTTATAGGAAGGAGAAAATAGCCAACAGTGATAAAAACTCAGCCTGCTCGCCCACATAGGGAGCACTGCTGGAGTGTGAGCAGCCTCTCCCCAGGATCCTCACGTAGCAGCACTCACTACAGTGAGTGCAGCCTGCTGAAAACAGTTTTATTGTGGGCCAAGAAAAGGTTACTCATCCTCCTTGCCCCACCATTGGCTACCTATTCCCTCTATTACTTCTTTGTTGTTTTTAATTTTTAAAAAACTGCTAGGCTGGGCTTCAAGAGAAGTACAAATTCTCAGAGGTTACTGGGTTCTTTGCTGAGATATTTCCCTGGCTCAGCAGTTGTGAGTATTGTGAAAGTGTGAAAAAATAGTTTTATTGCATCTCTGCATGTGATCAACCCTGCAGTTCTGGGCTGGCTTCTTTCAGCAGCAGTTCTCCCTCGTGGAGTCTGGTCTCTTCAGTTGAACCAGTGCTTAGGCAGCCTCCTGTCCCCAGAAGAGTTGCTACATCAGACTGTCACCTGCATAGCTGCTGGCATCCTGAAATTACATACTCATCTTCCTCTTTAGTTTTTCGTGGTTGTTCTGAGCCAGTGTTCCTGAATACAAACAGTCAAAAATTACAGCAGTGGCTTAATATTTATTAAATGAAGTAAACTCTGAGATCTGACTGCTTTTGGTTTGTTTTATTCTGACTTTCTGAGTTTATATGCTCATTAAAGGCACATTGTGGAAAGCTTTTGTCTGTGATGTTGAAGACAAGGATGGTGTCTTCCAGTGCCACCAAGACTGTCCCCATATGCTTGAAGGAAATCAGGATTTAGGATCCATATGGGGCATGATGAGAATCCCAGGAGCTGATAGCAGGGTTTACTTGTGTTTGTAGATGGGAGCAGTACACAAGCATGAGCCAGCTGCCCAGCCCTGCCTGTGGAAACCAAAAAAACATCCTCAGATCTTTTCACCTGTGTGTTGGCACCTGAGATTCTCTTTTCCTAAGTGGCACATACATTGCTTCAAGGAGATGATGACATTCTTGCCCAAACTGTACTTTGTAAGTCAAAACCATCTAAATGCAGTTCTACAGGTTACTGTCTCCTGAGGCTTAAACTTTTCCACCTTTTCTGTTTTACAATATTGAAAGTAGTTTACCCTATATGCATTTTTCAGTCTTAGGAAAGGAAAGCATTTCTAATCATTCCAACTCAGGAGAATTTTAATGCACTGGGAACACTGACAGTCTCTCAGTATTCCCCATATATATATATATACATATATATAAAGACCCCAGCTATTAACAGATCTCCCCACTATTTACTAAAACTGCATCTTCCATAAGACAAGGCCAGAACACATAATAGTCCCTTGAGTATAAGCAAGATCAGCACCCAGGCATCACTCTTTCTGATAGGAAGAAAGGAGTATAGAAGGGTGTTCTTTTATGGCAGACTGTTCCTCAGGATGTTTGATCTGTGTCCAAATGAAAAAAAGGATGCCTTTGTATTTAACTGAACCCAGTTTGTATTTCCCTGTCTAGAGTTTTACACTTCTAATGACACTTATGAAATTTACTTCTCACTAGACAAAGAAGTAGCTACACAATGAAACTGGATCACTTCTTCTCAATGAACAGGAAATCCTCTTGACCAGCTTAGTTCCTGCCCTAGAATATAATGTGTGCTTTACCTCTACTCATACATGCTTGCATACATCTGTGGAAGGTTGGAGGAATTAACAAGTAATCTAGGGAATTTTTAAGAATAAATTCCTAACTCTCATCCAGTCTGTTACCTGGAATTTGTTAGCACTTCTGGAGTTTTGACTGAGAGAGACAGGCTCCAAACTGAAAAGCTGTGTATTTTGAATAGCTTTAGGTAATTGGGATCAAATTGTTAGGAATGCTACTGTTGGTTAACATGACTGTTAGAAGATCTGGAAGGGGGTTATCTTGATGACCATAACGCTGTGCTTCTGGCTGCCTGAGTAAGTAAACATCCCTGTGTGGAGCTCCATGTGCTGCTTCTCAGGTGACAAATCTGTTTGGTGTCTCACTTCAAAAGACCTTACTGTCTTTATTTCCTTTAAAAATAAAACCTCCTATTTTCTGCAATGCAGCCACGGGGGGTTTTTATGTACATTAATTACCTGGATATTGTGCATTTAAAGTGCTTTAGGAAGGATGTTACAGAGAAACAATGGATGGAAGTGTTGGTTTGAAGCTATCAGTCAGTTGCAGTTCTTGGTTTTGAGATGTCAAGCTATGCAAGACCCAGACTGTCTTCTGGCCTCTCTACCAGCTGGGGTTGTAATAAGGAGGGGCAGAACAACCATGGTGTATCTCTCCTCCCTGAGGTGACTGTACTTCCTTCACGTGATGAAGCAGCAGAGGAAAGGAATGGAGCAAAAGGGCTTCAGAGAAACTGGCTTGTGCTAGGGAACCTTTCCTGGAAACACAATGAAGCACAGGATGTGATAAGCATAGCTCACAGAAAAGGAAACTGCTTCAGAAAGCTGCAAGGAACAATGCAGCATCACTTGAGGCAGACAACTCCCTGGGATTAGAATGCATTGGCTTGGGCTGAAGAAGAAAGACAATCTTGAAAGACAGTTTGGGAAAGTTTTATTGTTTATGTATGGAAAGCATATGTTCTTCCTTAGCAGTTGCATTTTGTGAGTCTGCATGCACTAGCTAGAATTAACTGTTTATGAAGAGTGTGAAATGCTCCCTAGTGGTAGCATTTATCCACTCCCTGTTTTCTTCTAGGGAGATAAATTGCCTTTCTAGTAAACATTGTTCCTGGAGCTGGAGGTATCAAGGGAAAGGAGTTGTGGGTGGGCGCTTGGATATTGCCTGGATCTGCAAAATACCTTTGTGCCACAAGGGAAAAGGGAAGATTTACTGAGGGGAAAGGAAGAGCTCTGTCATGGTTTAACCAGAACAAGCTCTCACAAGAGTGAGAACAATACCACAGTGTTAAATATTTCTAAAATGACAAGATCTGGCAGCGAGACATCGATCTCACAATCCTTCACAATGCCAGGATTAATTGCACAGGATTATGATGTGAAGGTTGCCCTTCTGCCAAGCTTGCTGCCTAATGCATTTGATGTTCCCAGTACAAGCTATTGCTACTGTACAGTCCTCATCATTTAAAAGACTGAGGAGCATGAATGTCTCTAGTTACAGATGTGAATGGTGGTGCTGGCATTATGAAGTGCCCAATGCCAAGTTGTTTTGTTCACTTACTTATGTGCATTATGAGGTCAATGAAGTTAATATACTTAGTAAAACATTTCTTTGAGTCAGACAGAAGGCTCCAATACAGTCTTTGATTTGAAATTTCAAAAATATTGAACTCTGGATGAGTGGATTTGCACATGACACTTTCATTATTTTGCATTAAAATTCAGGTGGTTTTCATTTAGACTAAAATAATCTTTTTTGTACCTTAGAGATAACTTTGGGCCTGTGTATTTATGAAATTCCATGGCAGTTAATTCATGCTGCTGCTAGGAAGAATTATGCAAGCACTGAAGTAGTTTAACCAAAGCCAGGCAACATGGTTTGCTGCTTTGATAACCACCATCTTTTTCCATCACAGTGAAAGTCATTGTATGAACCTCTGACATTTGATGATCATTATGTCAAGAGCCTTTTGAGGTAAGTAAAACAGACAACTTGTTTTTAGTGGTTTCCTACTTCTCAGCTTATACTGAAAATGAAAGTGTAACTCAGCTAATATTTTAAACTTCAACTCTTTGTATGCATAGTTCTGCTTCCATTGTACATATTTGCCAGATACCCAGAAAACAGAAACACTATGATCTGCCTTATCGAGTGACATGTCACAGATGACAGATAATTGTTAGGACTCTTGTTACCATGATCAAATGTGTTTGTACATGAACAATGCTGATAATATATTTGTAGAAAGCATATTTAATTCAGAGAATTCATAAGCATAAAACCCCCCTTCTGCATGTTTTGTTCCAAGTGACTTGTCATAGCTGTAGACATTACAAAATTGTTTTTAAATGACTATAAGCTAGCACTTCTTTTCTTACAAAATTTGATGAGGATAATCTTAGTTTGTTCTTGTCAAGTTTTGTAATCACTGAAGTTGATAGGGATTATTTCACCCTTCTGTAAATAATATCCAAAATGGTCACACAAAGCAATGCAACTGTTTAGAAAAGGAAATGCTGTGTAATCATAGAAATCATAGGCAAGATTTAAGTTGGCAGGCAGCTCTTGATGCAGGTTGAATGTTGCAAGGTCACTATGTCCTTCCTGCCTGTTATTTGCTGAAAGAAGAATTCCTGGAATTCTTGATTATGGCCAGAAACACAAGCTTCTTATCTGAAAGCCACTGTGTCTGATGCCCTTAACATTATGTTTTAGGATTAGATCTTGATGAAAAGTGAGAAAGACCTGAAGACTTATCTTAATATAAAAGGTTTTATGCAGTTTCATTTCTCAGATAGTTGGGTCAAATAGATTGTAAAATATCACTTTAGCTAAAATGTATTTACTTGTAATAATATATTCCAAATAAATTTTAAAATGCAAACACTAGGGAGGAAAGTAGACAACCAAGTGTCCCTTCCTTTTCCCTGGGTTTATGTGTGGAAGAAATACATCTGTGGCTCTGTATTCATATACCTGAGATCAGCGTATGAATGTTTCTTAGGAATCCCCTCCAGAACAGCATGTGTTACACACCAGCCTTGCCATATTCTCAAAGCCTCACAAGCATAGGAAATAAAATGTACTTCCACCACTCTTAGGATTATGGTTTCCATCACAAGCCAGGGAGCAGTTCCAGAGGCAGGCTCTGAGAGCAGGCTCAAGTGTTGCCAGCAAGTTGGGAACACATGGTGCCTCTTTAGAATCCCTTCTTGGAGAAGGATACTTAAAATAGACTCCTTTTCTGTAGCACCATATGTAAGTTATTATCAATCAAAACTTTTCCAAACTCATTGTTTAACTTTCTATAAAGGGAACCTTCTCAAGCAAGAGGGAGCCTCCACCTTATGAAATGCAGAGCAAATGTGCTCAAAACAAAGGAGGAGTCCTCCATTTTAAAACCCAGAGAAAGGTTTAGAGGTACAAGCAGAAAAAGGGGTTTATGGCTGTGTTTATATATTACATCTCTAGCAATGTGCCTCTTTAACCTAAAAGTATAAAATCACACAATGCCATTCTGAAGAAGAGGGTTCTCTTGTTCTGGTTATATTTTTTGCTGTGTTTTTTAAGAAACTAGGCAGAGGCTCACTGAAAGCATAGCTAACCCTAATAACTTAACACCAAGTTTCGTTGTTTCTTTGAGCACAAATCAAGTTCTTCCTTTGCCTGCTCGTCATGAAAGCAGACAGTTTATGAAGCACCAGCTCTCTCACACTGTGTAATGTAGTGTGAGCAGCACAGAGCAAGTGGCCTGTGCTGGGCTCTGGGCAGTAGCCCATGCCCCCCACACAGAGCCTGAAGAGCAGTTCTGGGCATGGGACGGAGCTTTGGGACCTTCAAAGGGATTTTCAACCCTCTAGAACTACTGCTGCAGCACTTTTTTTTTCTTCATGGTTGTGGCAACAGTGTTTATTTCTGTCTTGGAGGCTGGCTGCAAGGGAAGCAATTTTAAAGGCATCAGGTAGATTAGAACGGTTTCTTGCACTGTTGCATAACCATCACTTATCTCTTCTTGACAAGACTTGCAGTGCAAACATGATATTACCTCCTAAAGGAAATTGTAGCTGAGTTGCAGGTTTAGGCTTTAGAAAAAAACACATGTGTTTTGAACCAGCGTTTCTTCTTTCTGCTTTGAGTCCTGGCTTTTTTTGGAGGTACATAAATCCCCAGTACATTAACTTAGTGTCTTTTAAAGCTGTGTTGCTACAAATGCAAAGCATGTCCTTACCTGAGCTGCTGTCCCAGAACAGGGCAGAGCTCCCACGAGCTAAGTGTTCTGAAGCTACCAGGGGCAGTCTGGTGAAGCCATTTCCTGGAAGGGTGTTCTGATCACAGCTATGAGGTTTCTAGGGTAAATGCTAGAATTTGAGTCTGTATTGCTTCTGATATGCAGTTGTTCTTTAATATGGTCTCTGTCCATGTTACATACAGTGAAAATCAATAAAAAATAATAGACATATTTTCTTTGCATCAAATAGGTGCTGAGACCCTCAGACTCTACATGGCTGGCCCATGCTGGAAGATAGAGTGTGATTGTCTGCCACCTGTTTTGCACAGAAACGTGTTATCAAGACTCAGATCAGCTTTTAGCTGTGAGACCAGAAATTGGTCTTACACAGTACAGGTCACTAAAGCTGATAATTGCTAGCAAATATTTCAGATGTTCTCAGACAGGGTGGAATCTTAAAACCTTTTTTTTTTTTTTTTTTTCACTTTAGTACAAAACTGGGCCAGGTGCTCTTGGAAGTCTCAGAATATATCTGAACAACTTTGCATGTCCAACCCCGTGGTCTTTGGTTAGGGCAGAAGGCACTTGTGCTTCTGTATTCTGTGATCCTGGGCTTGGCCTTCAAGAGATGTCATGATGTCATCTGGGACTTCAGAGTTTAGCTTCTGTGAAGTGGCTTTTTTTTCTTCTTAAGCTGTTATATTGAGAATTGATGTGCCAGTTTTCAGCATTTTGAAGCACAAAATGAAGTGTTAGTCTTATTAGTTCAGTTTTGTAAATACTGCATTAACTTCCAAAAGCCACATGTAACTGCTCGGGCTGTATTTTCTAAAACTGCTCAGCAAGCAATGCCTTTGAGACTGGTGTGATTTATGAAGTAATCTATGTATATCAGCTAGCTCAGGTCTTTCAGTTTTTGATAGATGCTTACTGAGATTAGTTATATGGACCTAATGATCCTCCAGGAAATATGCTTAATTCAGGAAAAGGGCAAGAGGTGTGATAGGCTCTGTGCCAAAAATCTTCTGGCTAAATTCTGCCATACTTCCAATGCAATGTCCTGTTACACACTAAAAACTGCATACACTGCAGTCAGAAACAGCATTTTAAAAAAATTGAGGTTTTCAAGTGTACATCAATGATTGACTGATTTAATCATTACTGCATAATAGTGAGTTGAGAACTGAACCCCTTAAATGAATAGCATGTCATTACTTTTGGAAATAGAGAGTAACCGAAAAAACAAATCTGCCAGTGGAGAGCATCTGCTTCCAGAAAGTTAAAATGGGAAAATAATTTGAAGTGAGGAAGTTCTTTAATACATTACTTTGAACAGCAGCCCAGTTAAAAAAACTGGATCAGATTCACAAATCAAAATGTTGCATTTTTCCACAAAGCTGGGTCTCTGCAAAGAAAAGCAGTGACAGCTTGAGAGTACCTGTTTTCTCTCAAACTCTGCTAGTCTTTTGAAAACTCCAGGGCATGCTTCATTTTAGTGCAGATTTTTTGAGTCCCTGCAGGATTTCACTGAATTAGTAATACTCCCTACAGGGATTTTTTCCTTTCCGATTTCTGCTCTAAGCAGTTAAATAAAACAGGGATTAGTAATGGGAGCTCATGACTAATGGTAAAGCACATGATGGAGGCAGGCTAGCAAGGGGAAGGTACAAATGTCCAGGATGTGATTGTGGCCGTGCTGTTTGCAGTGCCTGTTCTCTGGGTGCAGGTTAGCCCAGCTGGCTGCTGTGGTTGTGGCAGCTGTGGGGAACGTGGCTGGCTTGCTGTGCAGGAGAGCACTGGAGAGTCCATTGTGGGCATCTGCCAGTTTCAGTGACAAAGCTGTGCAGAGAGCAGCTGTAGCACAACCTGTGCTGCTAAGTCAGTTGCCAAATGTGCTCCCAGAATTAACTTGCTTCATCCCAGAGACATTCAGGACACTGAGGGGATGGCTTAGACTATTGACCTGGAGCTGGAAGTTGTCCCCTGAATTATCACTTAGTCTCTGGCACCAGCTTAGGGTATGTCTTGTAACCTTATGGGACTCTTATTAAACTAGTTGAGAGGGGGGAGTGGGTTATGTTTGGCTTAATTTTTTTTTCTTTTCAATAATCCTAACAGGAGGTTGTTCCAGGTCTTCAGCAGTTGCCTATCTCAAGCATAAATATTGCTTTGCTGAAACTTTTGTGATATCACCTTTTTTTCACTGCCTACTGCACCTTGGACCCCACAGTACAAGAATGAGTCTGTCTACTTGAGATATACTTGAGCACCTTTGTGGAAACACAGATGTTTGTGGATCACAGATGATATGATAGGTTTTGTATAATTGGGACACTTGTTTGATGTGCACCAGAGAGTAATTGAAAAAATCAAGCTCCTGTCTTTGTCTTCCAATCCTATCCTCATTGAAGTTGCCAGACAAAACAAGGTACTTAGCTGAATCTTGACAAGACTGCATGGTACATAAAAATAGACAGAGTGGGTAGTTATAGTAGTGGAAATCATAGATTCATACTAACCAGCCCATTTTGGACAAAGCCAATATCCTGACTTTCAAGAGGTCAAACATGGGTGACTCCCTCCCTGCCTCGGGCATAGTTTTTTACAGACAAAATGGACAAATGATCATTTTGTCTATGGATTATATACTTTTCTTTATGCTTTTATGTATCTTTGTAATATTTTTGAATGCTTATCATTAGTCTATATATTTTTGAGCCCAGAAATACACTTTCAAAAGCAGGAAGTAATTTGTTTGTTGAGCAACTGAAGTCCCTGTTTTGCTGCAATGCTCTATACCAGGCATAGGTGATAATGGTGGTCAGTTTTTGCCACTTCAGTTGCTGTACCTTTTCCCCTTTCTCAACCAAAGTGTTTAGGATTTCTATCAAAACTCCAATTATACAGGAGTAAACAGAGCAAGAAGTGTTTATTATAGAGGTGTTGGATCTTAAGTCCTACAAAGTTAAAATTGTTATAGCTGGGTTTATCTGAATTCACTAGCATGTAAACCCTTTGATTGTTTAGTTTATTGAGCATCTCTAGTTTTAGGATTGACTCATCCCTGTATTCAGTCACATGGCCATATGCCCAAAACTATTTTTTTGCAGAAGAAGTGGTTTGGCAGTACTGGTCCAACATTGTGTGGGCTTGTTCTGCCCACGTGTGCCTACGAGTATGTAAAAACCCATCTGTTTGTTATGTCTTCTGTTTTAAGAACAATGTCCCATTGATATATCACTTCCACTCAGGGCCACCTGTTTGTCTGCATGGATTGTAGCTCCTTCCAGTAGTTATCTCAACTGGTATTTAAGTAGAAGAATAATTGTTTGATGTGACTTTTGCTGTCTTTAGGACAAATTGCTTGCTGTACTAGTTGAAAAAAAAAATTCACGTTTGCCCCTTTTTTTTTACTGCTTCTCTCAAGACTGTTTCTAGATAATTTGCACCTTTTCCTAGTCCTGCAGGAATCACAAGTAGCACCATAGGAAGCACTGATGTCATTTGAGAATGTTAGGAAGAATGGGAGTAAGGTCTACACTGCAATGTGTCATCTTCTTGCCAAAGTAACCTGTATGGGCATTGATTTCTCTTTGTATCTTTCACTCTGATCCTGTGAAGTGCTTTTGCTGCACTGGTTGCAAGTGAGATTCTGTGAATGTGCATTTAGGTTGTGCAGGGCCCTTGCATATCAGAAATGCAAACTAAACTCCTGTGTGCCTAGTCCATCACCAACACGTCAAATGGTTAATTCACCATGAGCAGACAGTAGTAGTACCCAATATATGTGCTGTCATTCTTTTACCATTATGGAATCATTCTTTTATGGTTTCTGTAACTGTTTGCTGTTTATTATTGATCAGTTTTTTAGTTTGCAGAACAGTGAGGAAGACATTAACTCGAGTTATGTATCCTTGCTCATCTGCACAGATTCAACCTTCTTGATTGCAATTAATTTTGCTCTTTGTCTTTCAGCCATAAGATTTAGATCTTCTCTAAGGGGTGAGAAAAATATCCACAGCTGGACATACACTTACTGTGGCAGCCAAATTATAAGAAAATGTGGCCATTAATGACATATGAGAGAGCAGACAAAAGGGAAATGATGTCTTCTTTCCTTCAGTCCCTTGATAAAAGCATGAAGGCAGTACAGTCTATCTATCATCATCATCCTGGGACTTTATAGCCAGGCTTCCAGGCTGTAATTGCTGATTTTGTGGCAAGAAGTCACAGCTATTTTTGCTCACATAATCCTCAAGCCAGTCAGGTTTTTTAGCTGGCTTTTCCTCATCCCTACTGCTACCACTGTAAATCAAAGCAGTCTTGTGGCTGGTTTGAAGGTACATTTCCTGCATGTGTGGCTGTGGTTGACTAGAACACTTGTCCTCTGGATTTGATGGGAAATGTTTTCAGCTAAAGAGGGTAGTAAATCCAGATCTAAAAATATATTGATAACTTTTGACTAGTAAAAACTGTACAGAGATCACCTGCCTTTTCTGAAGACGTGTCACCAATGAGGAGTCAGCTGATGGTCTCTGTCGATGTGAATGTCAGGAATACTAATAAAACTTGTAGAACTGCCAAATTTAAAATTTTCTTTAAAGTATACACATTTTTCTGTGTTTCAAAGAAGGCTGTTACTGGGTTTTTATATGCACTGTAAATTTAGAGTAATTTTTCTGCTTGAATTATAAAGAAGCTGACAGCCATAGCCAAGAAGTACATAGTGCAAAGTGCTTGTCCAAACACATTCCTTCTAACTGACACCACATCCTTTTAGTCCTTTAATAGATCTTGTATGAATGGATAAAGCAGATTAGAGGGTCACCAACACCCTAAGCTATTTCAAAAGGACCTCAACTACAATTCTACCACCAGGACTATTCACTGGAGTTGGCTATAGTGAGAGTGTGAATGCAGATCCAACTTTGGATATTTTTCTCATATAGATATGAGAATATCTATATTAGACAGATATCTGAAGTAAGAGTGAGAGATTCTTAACTTCAAAGCAAAACAGACAAAAAGGACTCCCTTGGGTATGTCTAAATAATATTCACATTGAAGTGATTGATTTGGGACTGCTAGTAAGGCTAATTCTTGTGAGAAGGAGTCCTGTCCAGTGTGTTAGAGGAAAAGGCTCTTAGCTCAGGCTGGAATCAGAAGTTTGGTCATGAGTAGACAAGATCTGTGCTGGGATCAGTCTCTGCCCAAAATGTGCTTTGCCAATGGGGAGTTATGATGAGGTCAGTAAGGCAGCTCTGTGACAAGAAAACTCACTTCCTATCTGTCTGAATAGCCATACTTCCCTGGGCTATGCCTCCACAATATAAATGTGGCAGGAGTAACTTTCTGTAGAATTAGGAGTGCAAAATAAGTTCTGCTCAAGTCCTTAGAAATATCTTTGGGGCTTCTTCCTCTTCATTCCCACCCTTCCCCAAATTCAGTCTAAGCAGTTTACCCTATCCTTTTTTTTGAATGCTTTCTCTTCATTCACTTTTAGACGTAACCATCAGATGGTCACAGAGCTGTGTGAGTTTATCATTGCAGCATTTGAAAGTATGTAAATGACTTGCAGATGCTCTGCTGGGCTGTAACCAAACTTGGCTGTGTCAGTTTTAACATACACATGACAAAACCACACTGGCTCTGAGCAGGCTTCAGAGTAATAAGCTCTCTAGGTTCTCCTTCTGCATAAATACTTTTATGTTCTTATTAATTAGAAACAGGAGTCTGTTTCTTTCAAAGTTCATGTGATAGCTATCAGGCCAAAGAATAAGAATGCAACATCTGAATGGTAATATGTTGATAATGCTGCCAGGGATCTGAAGTTTATTTTTTGGGAAATATATGTTCATGAGTGTGTTTGTGTATATATGTGTGTGTATATATCTATAAAAGTTAAACAGGCATAAACAGTAAAGCTCCTGGAATATTTGATGTGGTATATTTGCAGTTAATTCATTTCAGTATATATTTCACATGGCATATCATTGACCTTAAACTTTAGTGAATATTTTCTTGCCCTTAATCTTAATGTCTTTCAGCACAAACATCTTGAAGCTGCTTTATGAATTGGCAACAGCACTGTGACTTACTGAAATAAAAATATAAGAGCAATCTGGTAGTAATTATCTAAATCTCCACTCAAAAAGGTCTTTAGGTTGGCTGTAATTAGAAGTATATATCAGTAACTTCTGTTTTATAGCACTGTTTCATAATATAGCAATATTTGAACGTGAAGTATTTTAAGTAGCTGTGGCCAATTTAACTTTGGGCAAATGGGGAATAACTTTGTTATTGATCATTTATTGGCAGATAAACTTACAAAAGTAAGTGAGGACATGGTTTGATTACAGCAGTTCAATTACCTGAGTATTTTTGTCAAGAAGTTCTTACTTGCTGTGCCAATCAACAAATAATTTTCAGAATTTCCTTTGGCTATAAATCACCACAATCTGTAACTTTCTGTGCACTGGTGTCACATAAGTTGCAGACTGGTGGTAGTACAGAAACCAGGAAAGAGGATGGAGAGAAGGCAGATGGTAATGAAAAATGCCCCCTGTGGCATGAAAAGGGTGTGTTTGCAAGTTGCAGTGATGATGGAGGTAATGAACAAGCAGAGATTTGGGGCCCTTAGTAGGCCCATCTCTTGGGGCTGTAATGTTATGGGAAAATAGTGGGAAATTCAGATAAATGTTGACAAAAATTCCCTAAGCTGACTGAAGAAGCCAGAAATGTTGATGAATTACACACTGGTTGATGCAGACTGCTTCATAAAGACATGGCCTGGCTTAGCAAATATCATTGAATCTACTCCCCTTCAAAATCTCATCAGCATCTATTTCAGTCCCAATCACTTTCCACCTCCAATTTATACCAGTTTAAACTCCCCCAGAAGAACAGTTTAATATTTTCTTGTTTAAATTTCCCTTCCCACCAGAATCCCACAAGTCTTCCTGCTTTTGTCCTGCTTCGTGTGAAACGGGCAGTAAGATCTCAGGTGAACTTTTTGATTTCATTTTTTAAAATTACTTTGTGCCTTGAAAGGATTGTGTGAGTTTTCTCAAAATCTTTACAATTCAACCTATTTTGGTTTTCAGGAATATTATTCCTGAAAGTTATATTTTGTAATTCACCTCTGCCTCTTCAGGAAGATGTTAAAATGGCTGTTTCAAGTAGCTGCTTGGGAGCTCCTTTCAGAGTCTTGGTTTACTGCACTCTGCCCACCACTGATGTGAAGGGGATAATGCTGTCAGTTCCCTGCCCTTCTCTTGGCTGTAATCATGTACATGAAAAAGATATCTATAAATACAGCAGGTTCTTTCCATGTTGCTGCTAGCAGGTTGTCTATCTTTCCCATCTTTTCCTCTCTCTTTAGAGAGAAAGTACTCCAAGTATATTCTGGAAACCAGGACAGTATTTCTGACAGCGTAATTAAGAAATGCCAGCCGTGTTATCGCAATTCAGTTCAAGGTTTTCTTAGTCTGGATTGTGGCATGTATGGACTATAAATGCTTGAAAGTGGGCTATTTGTGAAGTTGTAAGCCTAGATCAGAAGATTCCGAGTTCAGTCGCTGCCCCTTCTGTAATTTTTCATGATCCTGAATGAAATGGTTTCATTTGTATGTCCCTCCTGCCTCCAGACAGCAAGGTCTGCTGACTGGTCTGCTTTTCTTCCAATGCTTTCTGCACGTGTGTGCTCAGACCCAAGCACCAGAGCACTCAAATGTGTATATGGCTTTATTGATACTGAAGTGCTAGAGGTAATTCTGTGTTTGTACAGCACCTAGCAGATGAAAAGTAGAGCATCATTTGGGACATCTAAGTACTATGGTGACACAAATAATGATAGTACATTTTACCATACAACAGAGACAACATGCATACTCTGGCAGTGAAGTCTGTTTTAGATAATTAGCTTCGTAGCAGATTGGGAAGAATTGCAATTAGTGACAATCACTAATGAAAAAGCATGACACTTTGACAAGGAAACAATTTAGGAGATTAATCTGCAGGATGGATGTTGATTGTGATTTCTAAAGGAAGTAAAAAGGTCAATACTGATACTAGAGTTTGTATGGCATTAAGATAATTAGGTTGAGGTATCTTTTTACTTTGAAAAAATCTGTAGTAGCAAGATAATATTAGTTCTGCAAAAAACTTACACTGAGGCTAAAATATGATTAGTGATATCAGTTCAAAAACTCATGCTGACTAGAAATCATTTGACAGGAGCTTTATATATTGTTCTGCTTTTGGGACATTGAACTGTAACTGCTGTAATTGGTCATTTTTTTCATCTTTTAAAATACCAGGCCTTGTTTTCCCACTCAGCTTTTATACTGTTGCTTAAATAAACCTCCATTCTGTGCAAACTGCATGAAGATTAGGCATTTTCTGAAATTGCTGGTTAAAGCAAAATAAAGACTGCATTTTTCCTTGGATTGATTCTGTTTGCCATTTGTCCCTGACTCTAATGGAGAACTGGAGAAAGTGGCTTATGTGTCTAATGCTGGATGGCAAATTAAATCCCATGTGTCATTAGGGTTTTGGTTTTCTTTTAAATTCTCAGCTGACCAAGTGTCTGAACAGCTCTGTATCCATTCTCAGTCCTCTTCATCTGCATCAAAGCACAATCTTTTTGAGAAAGCATCTGATTCATGAGACATGAGTTAAATTAGGAAAAGAGTGAGCCATATGTGGCTGTGTTGGATTCATCAGGTGTTTGGAGAAGAAAAGGTTGTGGGTGTTCAATGCAAATGTATCCAATGAAAACACAGCTCACATCATTTCTTGTGCTGGGAGGGAGAAACTTGGGTAAAAAAAGCCTATATGTCCTCTTTAGTGACTTGCTTTGCTCTGTGTCCACTTCCATCTTGTTAATTATGTACAGAACACAGATTCTGCAAGGGTGTTTGCACTCAGTCAGGACCCACCAAGACAGGCACCTTTTCCTCACAGGAAATTCTTCAGAGTGACTTCATAGGCCTGGGGTTGTGTCTGGCATCTTCTAACTAAGAGGAGAATGGAGATCAGTGAGTACCAGGAGAAAGGATAATATTTTTGGTTTTCAGAATCTTCTTTAAGCTCTACCCCTGGCACTAGGAGAATGACAGCTCCATAAACTCTAGTTTGAGAACTGAAAGCCTTTTCTCAAGGTTGTTTTATAACCCTGAAATTAAATAAAAAATGTTATATTATTAAGACTGCAGGATGACAATCTCTCCCTTATGCTTCCAGATTTCTTGTTCCACCCCAGCACCCTGAGCACCGCTGTCAGGTGAAAGCCATCAGGGCTGACATGTTTTCAGCCAAGCTTGAGATGCATCATCCCAGTCTGAAGGGCACATGGCACTTTCAGCACTGGAAATGCACACTATGGAAATCAGCAAAGTAACATTTGCTCAGCCCTTTGTGAAATGCTCCTGTTTTCCTCTTGCTTGTAGAACTTTATTATTTCTATAAAGCACACAGCCCTCTGTTACAATTAGATGCCTTTATATGACCCCCGGGTCACACACTTCTGGCAAGTGAGTCCAGCTGTAGTGACAGCAGTATCTGCTGTCTGCTGGCAGCAAAATCCTCAGTTGGTGACACACCTACATCTCAGAGTGAGCAAAACCAACAGGTTTCATTACCACAGGCAGCAAAGAAAATGCTTTCTTCTGTATTCAATGAAATTCCATAAAGGTGAAGGGCAAGGATAAAGTGAGAAGTGAGTTAAAACAAGAATTCAAGGGAGAAAGGAAGCTGGTGCCAAGAATGCTTTAATAACCTTTTTCAGCTCCAGTGTTTGTACCAAAGTAACCCCTTAACTTCTTAAGCAAAATACTGTATTTGTTGTCTATCATTCAATCACTTAGGGGAAGCATTTAGTCCCCCATTTTATATGTGCTGTGATGTTGTAATAGGATTTGTGTACCACTGGTAAATCAATGTGGGAATAGTATCCCATCCAGAAAAGATTTGAACTTTTCCTTCAGAACAAAAAGAACAACTGAAGTAACAAATCTGGTTTCTATAGATTTCTGCTTCATGATTTATGCAAACTTTGACTTTTTTATAGTTGCAAAATTTAAAAGAGCAGCATTCCAACTGTGTTCTCTGATGTCAAAAGCTGTTCCCTCAGCCAGATGCTGAAGATAGTGTCCTCTATTTAGCTGTCTGTTTCCTCTTAACTCTGAATTGCCCATTCCTCTGTCAACTTTGTTTGAAATCTGCTATTAAATTTACAAGTCACACAGGACATGAGCCTATGTGCACAAAAAATTACTCCTCCATTGTGACTGTCAGAGTCCCATTTCCTTTGGGAACAAGCTGATTAACCCAAAACAGAACTACTTGAGCTGCCAGGAGGTGCTCTGTAGCCAAGGGCTAGACTTTGTCACACAGTTTGGCAAATTTGGGCTCTCATTACCAGTAAGCAACAGAGTCAGGTCAAACTTTTTTTTATTTGTCTGAAGTCTGGGTTGCAAGATGTGTGGTGGTATACAGAAAACACCTCTGTGTTTGTTGAAATAGGTCCATATCCTGTAACCCAGTCTCACTGAAAAACAAGGCTCCAAGAGAAGTTTGGGGTCTGACAGGTCATTCTTCCCACACATAGTAGGTTGATACATGATTACATCCTGGTTTGTAGTTATTTGCCTTTCCTGTTCTCTAAGTAAAATTCCATTATCTCTCCAGGTAAGATATTTTCAGAACTTTCTTGCTGCTATCACAAGTTTGTGCCAAGAATTAAGAGACTTTTGAAAGTTTTAAGCTCTAGTATCAGTTTTATCCAAGTGAGAGTCTGTTGGCCCCACCATCAGAGGAAGATGTAAAGTATTCATTTATTAACTGTGTTTAATCTACTAATATACACCATTCTAGCAGGGCAAATATCGATTTCTTCCCTATAGTGAGGCCTGTGGACTGTCATCCAATTCCTGTTCTGTACTCCTGATTCTGTGCCTCTGAAGGGAAAGACTCTGAACCCAAGCTTTTCTGCCTGTGGAGGAGATTATTCTTTTTCCTCTCATTTTTCCCACTCATCCTTTTTCTTTTTCTTGGCCTTACCAACACTTTCACTACTAGAGCCCTGTTACTTTAACAAAACAAGTGGGCTAATGATTGAGGCATGACTGCACACTGCTTTAAGGACACCTTAACGTGAGCACAGTTATGTGTGAAAATAGCACATGAAAGATCATGCTGGTTTCTCTCATAGGTTATATTCTGCTTGCTCTACAAAAAACACCTCGGCTATGACATCCGACAGGAAAGCTGAAAGAGTATCAAGATCTCTTATAAACATCCACTGCAAACTCCACACAAATATCTAAGCCTTCTGGGCTGATCCCTCTACTAGACATGTGAGTTCATAGGGGTGCAGATCTCTGCATTTCCAGACCTGTTTCTTATAAGAATAACCTGATTCACAAGGGCATGAGAAATTTCCCTACTACCTCTGACAGTAACATCCATCCTGCTGGTGGAGGGACATTGTTTTCATTGGTCAGTGATAACCTCTCCCTTCTCTAAAGCTCAGATCAGGCTACTCTGGAGGGTCAAGAAGTTTGCTGCCTGCTGCTGCCCAGTAAAACTCTGTTCTGTGGGAACTCATGCAGTTGGAGATCTTTACAAGTTGCCCATCTGTGTAATTCTCTGGGAATCTGTCTGGATGTTAATCAGTAATCTGTTCCACATCTTTGTTTGTAGGGGACTGTCAGGGTTCTTGCACTCAAGATATACAGCTGCTGCCCTTGCAATCTGCTGTGTCTCTGCACTGCTCTGCTGACTGCCCCATATGCAGATGTGGAGCCTCCTTTGTTAAGAAACAGTTGCTCATGTATGGCTTAAATATTACTCAGAAGTGCTCTTTTGTTAACACTAGACAGAAGCCTCTGGAAAATCTTAACATCCCTACCTGTCTGTAGTGTAGGACTTAAGAGTTCTGGAGAAAAACAGTAGAACAGGATCTGAAAGGCAAAATGCCTTGGTACTGTTACAAATATTGCAAGAGACTTACCATGGAGTGATCATTTTGCCTCTTGGGTTCTCTGTTTCACTTTGCCCTTGTGTCAGTTTAGATCATAATTTCTGAGGAATGTGGTCCTGTATTATATATGTTCTCTGACTTATACCTTTGCCATAATGCAGTTAATAAATACTATTTAGTGGCTGCAAATAATCCCCAATCTGTAAGTGTTTAGTGTCATTCCTTCAGTAATACATCTCTAGTGCTCACAGAAAAGCAATGTTAACTTCAGTTAAGAGATTTGCCAGAAGTATCTTTGCCTGCTCCTTCAGTCCATCGTTCTTGCCCATGGAGCTGCAAATGACACAAAGCATTCTTACCAGCTGCATCCTTCAGGGCAGGTGAACACATATCTTACAGTTTTGGCACTTGTAATTGGAAGCCAGCTCACTATAAGCTGTTAAAAAGAGATGGTTTTGGTGCAGGTCTATCTTACCTTGGCACCTGAGAAAATGGGACTGGTGAGTTCCCTGGCCTCTGGGGCAAATTTAGGACTGTTAGAAATGGGTGCAATTCTGTTAAGACAAGTGAAGTCATAGTTACTTGTTACTGTTTTTAATTTAACAGTCAGAGTTCATTATTAGAGTGCAGTAAGAAGAAGTCTGGAAGTTACATAGGCTTGGTTATTAACAGGTTAATGGCTTTTTAACATAAAATTTCTGTGTCATTAATTCATGTGTTACCTCAAGGTTACTATGTTTATATACAGGTGTACTTCAGAGCAAGAGTTTTGTCCTCTGCAATAATCTAGCTATGACAGCACTAAAAACGAGATGACAGTGGTGGCTGATGTATGAACACTATGCTAGAGAGCAAGTGTGTAGAAAGCTGATACAAAGTGTGAAAATGTAAATCAGGTGCCTGCCAAGCCAGGACATGTGTGAAACAAATGTTATCTCAGTGGTGCTGACAGGTGTTAGCAGCAGCCAACACGGGGGGTTTCTCTTAGTGCTTTGTACTTAGATCTTTCTGTTAAGTAAATCCCAGGCCTCGTTTTTCCATGTGGAGAGTTTCTGTCTTTTTATTGTTTTTGTATAACAACAGATAGGTAATATGGTGGAGTGATTGGTTCTGGACTAGTGTAGGCCCTGCAGCCCCTGGAAAGGGGTGAAGGGTCCTGATTTCCTGCCTGCCTTTGGCTCCCTGTGTAAATCGTGAGAGTTAATTGTGCTCACAAGAAGATAAAGGGATGAAAGTGACTGAATGCTGAGATTAGGTAAGAGTTGTGTTAGATCTCCAATTCTTGTGATGTATTCCTCTAGAACATTTTTTTCATTTAAGTTTTCTTGTATTTGGCAAGGATCGAGATGGTACTTGTGCAGGTGTTATACTGTCACGTAACGGGGGAGGAAGAGATTATGCAGGGTCTGTATGTTGGTCAAAATTACCAGAGCACTGCATACAGTAGCACTGGCAGGGCCTGGGGGCCAGCTGAATGAGCAGTTGCATGTGCATTCCCAGTGAGATTCTGCACCTCAGTGGAGATTCCCAGTGAGATTCTGCAGCTTGTGGGACATATAAGCAAGGAACATTGTGTGGTTGTAGAGAAGACATTAAAGTTATAAACTGTTTTAGCAAAATCATTCCACATGTAACTTGCCTGGCTCTTTGGTGTCTATGCATTCAAAAGTCAGTGGGACACTTGGAATATATGTAGAAAGTAAAAAAAATGTAAGAATGAGGAAGGACTTGAGGATGAGGGATTTAAGGCTTACTTCATTTCAGTCTTGATTTAGAGAACTTGTTTTCTACTAACAAATATATAACTGGGGAAGATAATTCTAGCAGCACTTAGTTTAGTAGAGGATGATATGTAGCATCTAATATTTACAAGCTAAAGCTAGACAGTTTCAGTGAGGACTATAGCATACAATTTTAGCTGTGAAAGACCAATGTATTTTGCATGTGATGATCGTTAGGTGAGAAGTATATGGAATCCAAACTAAATTTCCTAAATGCCTATTCTAGCTCAATGAAGGGTATATAGATGGAGAAAAGTACTAGAAAGTAGAGCAATAAAAGATTAAAAAAAGAAGACCTGAACAAACAGGAGATCCCAGATGAGGCTTTCTCAACATGAGAGGTGCAGTGTTTATCCTGTGTGTCACATAAACTGTTCTCCACTCCGTGTGTCTTTACTGGGTGCATCTTATTGTCTGTTCTGTGTGGGCCAGACTTCTGTTGTTGGCTTGGTTATTTCTTAGGCTGTTATCTGCCTTTCTGCTTGTTGCCTTCCAGTTCCCCTCTTCAACCAACCAAAAATATTCCCTCATTTCAGTAGGTGGGTATAGCTCTAATAGACAGTTCATGTATTCAGAACAACAGTCCTCCACTTTACTCAGTTTAGTTATTTATTGCAGAAGGCTGCAACCTTTTCATATTCCCCTCAACTACCAAAAACCATAAAAATGCCATAAAATCAGAGTGAATTAACTCTTTTTGATGTCCTCATAAGTCACCTTAAATGTCTGTAATATTAGTTAGAGAGAGTTGACAGCATAAAGGAAGCCCTTATGAGGTCTCCTAATAAAGAGCTGCACCAGTTTTTGCTGTGTGAGAGTCTAACCTTTTGTGTGGGAATCTCTTATAAATTTTTCTAGCTGTACCACAAGGCCTGGCTCCTGTGAACATGTACAGAGGGATAACTCTACTTGCTGATTGCTGCCATTGCTCTGTGATTGTCTGTCCCCTCATTTAAACAGATTAAGATTACAGAAAGGACTGCTGAATAAAGGGCTGTAAAAATCTGTGTTGTGGGGGGTATCCAGGCTCAATTTCCTGTAGAATTAGAGGACTCATCCAAGTCATCTACAGAAATGCCCAAGGTCATCGTTAAGTCTGTTACGTGATCTGATGGATCAACACACACACACACACACACACACACACACACACACACACACAGAGAGAGAGCTATGTATTTCATGCTATTTGATATTCTCCTTTTACCACAGCTTTTTTCCATGAGCACCAAACACTATTGTCTGAAGAGGCTGTTTACACTGGGAGGGATTTAAAAAGGTTACTGTTAGTGTTGAAATAGAGTTGATTATGTTGTAGCATGAACCAGATTTTTCTTCTTGTGGCAGGACCCTTCCAGCTTCAGCTTTAAAAACCTTAGGCCCAGATCCAGTCTCTCCAATGCTTTTGCTGACAGCTGGGATAGGCTTTCTGTGCTTTCATGTTGGCCCAGTCTCTGGTAAGTCCTTGGCTCCTCCATTTTCTGGCATTTTCTGTAATAGATTAGATGATACAAAAACTCCTTGGCTTCTAGTTGCAGCTTCACATATGGTGAAATGAGCTCAGCACTTAGTTATGGGGCTTTTTCCTCGATCCTCCCTCCTGGTAACAATTCCAAAAACTTATTTGGAAAATAGAAGTGAAAAATAGGAAAAATTGAAGCAAGTACTGGAGATCTGAAAGCGTGGACCTCTTGATACGAGCATATGTCAAACAGAAAAACATCTTCAAATCATCTCTGAGAACTCACAGAAGAAAATATGATGTATGGGTCTTGTGCAAAAGATGAAGAATCTGGAATGTTAATGCTCTGAGCTAATTTGGAGGCATCTGTACTGGCCTGATACAGAGGCAATACATAGCATGAATGAGAAAGATTAAAACCTTTCAGTTAGCCAACATTTGCTGGAAACACAGAAATTGAGTGAAGCACTAATGGAGCCAGTGGGACAGGAAACATCTGTCATACTGGCATAGTCAGCATTATAACTGAAAAGGACCTTACCTTGCAGACTTTGCTAGGGTGGGCTGAAGAATTTTAGGTTGAACTATATGTAATTAACATTTTAGAGAGCACATTCCAACTTTCTGCATCAATGACAACTATGTGTTGTTTTGTTCTCAACTTCGATGAACTAGAATTTACTTATTCGATCCTGACCATTTGGTGGGATTTTTTAAGCTATCCTCTTGACAGACCACCATTAAATGTTTTCCTCACTTGTGCACATTTGCAGTTCAGCTGCTGAAATAAAGAAAATAAATTCATCTGTAGTCATGACCATTACGTCAAAACATTTATATCTTCTTAACTGCAGTATTTCTAAAGTTACCGAGCGTGGGTCTTATGAAGTGACAGAAAAAGCAAAGTTGCCACTGAAAGCCAGGCACTGGATTTATAAAGATACATCAAAGTACAGTAACCACAGGGTGCCAAAGCCCATCATCAGTTCTGCTCCTTAGGGTGGTGATAGAAATAGGACCCTGTGCAGTTGGGCTCACCAGATTACTTTACACAGGCTTACCCAGTGATTATCTCAGCTCTGTGTAATTACCACTCAACTCACAGCATCTGTCAGGACACACATGTTTTTCACAAACCTTGTAACAGACATACATCTGCCTTTGACCTCTCTCTTAATTTCCTTTTCTTGCATAACCACTGGTGAAGCTTTATACTACAAGATTATATTGCTGAAGCTGAATGTCATAAAATTAGCATCAAGATACAATGCTGAAGAATAAAAGAACTTTTAAGAAGGGAAACATGAAAGAGCTGATAAACACTCCCTAACAAGCATCTTCGCTATGAAGCTTTGTTTACAGGTTTAATTTAGCAGGCAAATGATTAACCAGCAGTCTGTATCAAGAGCCCCCTTTAATCTGGCTTGCTCCTACTGTTTTTCTAGTAACTGAGGAGAGTGCTCCTGGCCATTTTGCAAGGCTGGTGGAAGAACAGACCCAAGACATTTCAGAGATACAAGCAAGTTCCTAACAGCTGTAAATAAAAAAATGGATTATAATGTCTTCACATTAGGTTGTATTTATAGTTCCAAATATATCCTGCTGTGGTCTCTGTGGGAGATGTGCTCCTGCTGTGCATCTCCCCAGGGACACAAGGCTCTTCCAAGGTCAGCCAGTGCTTTCAGTCCTGCTCTGCAGTGTGTTTTCCTCACTGATGTGCAGCGTCAGCGCTCTGTCCACAGCAGGCTCCAAATATTCCTGAGGGAGAGGTTTTGCTCCTGTACTGTGCCATATGGAGCTGAATGCTTTAGCACAGCCTGGCAGTCAGAGTGCTTCAGACTTGTCTCTGAGACCATTAGGATTGATGCCTCACTCTTGAACTTGATGATCAAACAGCTTTTATTACCAGCTGAGCTGGTCTTTTGAAGAGGAGAGTCCTTGGCTCCTGATGAGACAGGGGGCTGTTGATTGTGGATGCAAACATCCTCTGTCAGGAGAAACAGAAGTGGATAGTTTCTCCTGTGTAGCTGTGGCAGGCTGCTCCCACAGGGGTCTGTGGGGCAGGTGGCTTTCCCAGTATCACTGCATTGGTTGGTGTGGATGCAGGCACAGGAGAGCTGTGTATTGTCACTGTAGCCTGCCCACCACAAGTCCTGGGAATATGTGCCCCATATGACAGGAGGTGAGGGGGGAGGGACAGCCTTCTCAAATCTTCTCTTTGAAGTCAGCCTCTGACAGGGGACTCCAGCTACATACTGTGGCTGCAGTGGATTTTTACTTGAGTAGAAATTAACCTTTAACCTTTGCAAAAAAGAATGGGTGAAGCAAGCAAAAGCTTTTTGATCCATAAGCTGAGTTATTCTGAAATCAATACCTACATTTTCCTGGAACTCCTAGGCCATGATGTCCGAGGATTTCTTCAAACTGAATCACATAAAGCCTTAATATTTGCTTTTTCTGGAATAGTATTACATAGATACATCCTGGGACCATGACATCTTTCTTACTAATGTGAAAATTAAATCAGACTGATGCTTTTTGCATGAACGTTTTTCTCTGTATGTTCCCACTTCCTAGTATAACTTTGGCATATGCAGTGGGATTTTTACTAATTTTTATGGGAAGGATGGGCAGAAGTCCAGTGATCTGTGAGACTTTAGCACGACTTTTGCAGTCTTAAAGTACAGGAATTGCTCTTGAACCTTATGATCGTTGCAGCTGCTTGAGATTGCATAATTTAGTAAAATTTGTGCCCCAGTTCTGCAGCAGCACAATTAACTCTATTTCCTGCAAGGACTTGATGACAGCAGAAAACCTTTTGTTGCATGAGCTTACACAAGGTGTCTGAATTTTTGCAGTGTACAATGGAACAACTCTGAAATGAGTTCTGAGAATCTATGTAATTAAACTACTAAGAGCTAAAAACCCACTACCTTAAAGTACAACGTGTACTTATTGTAAAGGAGGAGCTGTAAAGTTTCTGGAATAGAATCTAGCTATAAATTACCAGTAGTTTTTAAAACTCTTACACAAGTGGTTCAGTTTTTTGAAATTTTCATCATTTAGTGTTGACAGTAGTTTCCTTAAAAAATTATGGTCTATCCTCTCTTGGTACATCCACAGCCTCTTTTTTCACATTTATCCAATGAAAGTTAAAACTGTGGAGCAAGACAGGGATCTGAGATTGTTCTTCTTGCTTCTAAAGTACCATAAGTTTGGGTACAACTAAAGAATAAAGCATTAGTTCATAATGTGATACAATGCAAAGTATTTAAAGCTTGTCATGAATTGCTTTGTATATGGGCTGTGAGAGAGCTTCCATGGTGCATGTCTCTGGTATGGAAAGGTGTGGGGGCAACAAAGTAGAACTTTCCCAGCCTGTGACTGTGGGTCTGTAGGGGAAGGCTGTGGAGATTATTGGAACCATCAGTACTTGATTGCCTAGCAAGTAGGGAAGAGAAGAATTCTCTATTCCAGTACCCTGATATAAACTCATATAGAGCCTGTTCAGGCTTTGTATATATATACACAGGGTGAAGAAACTGGATCATCAGTACCCATTCAACATTTTATTGCTTTTAGAAACTGGATTTTGCTACCTTTACCTTCCACCAAATAGAGTAATAAATCCTAATCTGGCACTAAGTGAGCTCCTGGACTAGGACACAATCAAGTTGTGTGTGTTATTCTGAATCTGGCCACCATGTGCTTAGCAGAGGTTTTGGATAAAGGGTAACAGACAGGTAGTGTAGCTGCCTTGTTTTTCTCGAGTCACAGAACTAGAATAACAGGACAGTTCTGTCATATTCACTGAGCTGCTCATTTGCATGTGGAATTCATTTGCATGCTATTGACATTTTGGGGGGAAAGCACTGGGAAGGTTCTGGGAGGATCTGCACTTGATACAGAACAGATCTCTGGCTGCAATTGGATGGGAACAAAATTATCCTGGCCTGTGGGAAAAGTTGACAAACTTGGCTTCACAAAAATGTCTCAGTCATGTGCATTTGGAAAAAATGCAGCAGTGCCTTGTAAGTAAGCCATAGATGTTAGGTATTTGTAGGAAGCAGAATTTCATTTCAAATCACCTTCTGCATAGCTTCCTTTCATCTTTGGGAAGTTCTTGTAGATTCATTTTTCCATCTTCAAAATATTTTTCTGGTTTATTGAAAGGCTCTATGTAATCCAAAGTTCTGTTCCTTACTGTGCCAACCAGGTTTGTGATGTTGTATAAAAGAGACTTTTTCAGAGATAGCCCATGATTGCTTTCTGGGGTTCTGAAATATACCAGCTACACACTTGTCAGCAAAATTATCCTTTGGTTTAATAAGTACAGGAGCCAGGAAAACTTGTTCTGTGTTTACCAGGATCAAACAGTCTGGTGGAATGAGTATTCAAGGTAGTGAACCGTGGCTGGAATGACGCAAATGTGTGTGGACACACTCAAAGCTACTCTTTTGCTTGGGGCGAATGTTAATGACACTTCCATGTCTCATGATAAATTCATTCAGACATTAAGTCACTGGAAAAATTACTCTCTGAAAAATATGCATATGTTCCTGCTGACTCAAACCCTTGTAACAGCAGCATGCTTGGGAAGAAAAAAGTTTTAGTTGTTTTGTGATCTTAAGAATAAAAATTTGGCTGAAAACGTCACGGATTCAGGCTAACGTGGTCATTTCAGCTTGTCCAGCACATCTAACTTCCCTGTGGCTCAGTTAAAGACTGGGATCTGGGATGTCTGTCATTAAAAGAGGAGGCCCCTGTTGCCTAATAACTAAAGAGGATTTGGAGCAATTGGTATACATTTCCACTGGGGAGAGGATTTTTGTGTTCAGTTATTGTGTTTGGTAATTAATTATTTTTAAAAAATATTTTTCAAAGATGATAACATGGTTGTGATTTAATTTATTTACTTATTTCTATAATTAATTTCTAGACTGGTACTGAAACGTTGATTTTAATTAGTGAAGACTACTGTCTGAGCAAACAGAGCAGCACCTTTTGGGACATCACCTGAGGCGAACGTAGAGCATTTTCTATGCAGTCAAGCAGTAAAAGTAATTGTTCAGCTTGTGCAGTGGTGATGTGAGTATTCTTGGCAAGGAATAGCCAGTTCCGGACTTGATGAGCCTTCCTCTGTGCTTTTAGTCTTCCTTTTCCTTGATCTTTTTGTGCCTCAAATACATCTGTTCAAAAGGCTGGTCATTTACTCGATTTGTTGGTTTGGTTGTTCTGGAAGGATGATAAATATTCTTCCAGGCAGAGCTGTCTCCTTCCTACTCATTATGTGTGTAGCACCTGGTACAGTATGTCCTCAGAGGTGCAATTGTAATATAGAGCTCACTCCTATTAATAGTTAAAAAGCATTTCCATTCATGTGAGCAGGAACTGGGCCTTGGTAAAGCCAGGGAAAAGGCTTCACTGGGTGATTGGAGGGTACACTGGCCTCATGCTCGTGTCCCTCAGAGGAACATTAAGTGTCTGCAGCATGAAGCAGGGCTGGGCATTGTGTATGCCTCCCTGGTGTTTCTTCATGTGAGAAAGTTTCAGGATGAGCTTTAAATTCTATATTTAATTCAGGCACCTGGAATGTTTGATATATGTTGCATATAGTAGCTCTAAAATGAGGGTTTAAGGGAGTTCAGTTTAGGGTGGAAAGGAAGAAATATATTTATGGAAAAAATTCCTCTACACTTTTACAAACATATTGTCTAGATGACCAGTGGCAGGCATCTCCTGTATAGGGAATACTTGCATTTGTGCTTATATATGAGCAACCCACCCCCACTAAGATGCTTTCTGGTAAGTAATGCATAGCAAATGCATAAGCCAGGAACTGATAAATCAGTCACAAAATAAAGGCTTTCCATTTTCTCTGTATAATTTTTAAAGGAAACATATATACATGTTTTTTATGTGCAGGAATGTGTAAGCTTGTGCTATTTTTTAGTGTGTGGACAATATGCACAAGCTTACAAATCAATTCAAAACTAAGTGCTTAGGTAACGTCAAGCTGGAAGATGAATTTGCAGCTGAAGTTGCTGCTAGGTGAACACTGAAAGGAACATTAGTTTCCAGTTTCTCCTTCAGTGGCTACTAATAGGAACATGGATCCCTCAAGCCTGACATTACATAAAAATATTAGTATATGGATTCCAAATTTTGTGCCTTTTGGGTTCTGAACTTTTAGATTTAACCATATAAAGACAGAGCTTGGAAAGGTCTGATGGGCACTGATTTACATCAGCTGAGGATCTGATCCAGGGGCTGCACATCACCCCAACAGGCAAAATCCCACTGTGAAGAGTTTTCATCAGGTCCTGTCCTATGGGAACTAACTTCAGTTTGCACAGTGCACTGTAACTGAGCTGGAGTTCACAACTCACCGAGAGTCACTTCTGGAAAACTGTTCCACAGGGGACTTTATTTAGGTTTGAAAGATATCCAAGCACTTAGAAATGGCAGGTAAATCCCTTGTTGCATTAGAAAATCTCATTTAGTGCTTACTGCCAGTTAACTTCCGTGGGAATTGAGTTTGTTTGTGTTTTTGGAAAATCCCTTGAGTACTTATATGAATCTTTATCTACTCAAAGTTCAGACTGTTGACAGTTTTGAAAGTATTGTCTGATGACTACCAAAGTGGAGAGTTGTTTTGTGTTCCTGTCTTGGGATTTTAGTGATTGCTAACATGGTCCTGTCCAAAGGGTGAAACTTGTCTTTAGCAGGAAGATTGCCTTCTGGCAAATGCCAATTAAACGATTTGTTATTTAATTTACATTTGTGATATTTCTTCTGCTGTGTTTTAAGGTGTTGAGCTGCATAGGTCAGAAAGAATTTTTCTGCCTGGAAGTTAAAAGCATTCAACAGAAAACAGTGTTTCTGACCTTTAGAGCTGCCAGTACTGCATTTAATGTGCTTGTAATTTATTGGAAGGCTTCACTGATTTTTATTTTAGGTTTTAATATCTGACACATTCACATTACTTAAGGGATTGTGCCAAAAGCAATTCCAATCACAGTTGAAAAGGAAAAGATGCAGAGTCAAACGCCTTGCCCCTTATTCACTGTTCATAGAAAATCTCTATGAATGGGGATATCAGATATCTGCCTAGTCTGAGAGATTAGTGATTTTTGGAAAGAGTATCAGCTACTTGCACATGCAAAAAGTGATTTTTAACAGCCAAGTAAATAACTAGAAACGCAGAGTGAATTTCACCTTATGAAGTGTTGGTAGTGAAGGAAGTGACAGATCGTGAAAGTCATCCAGCAAAAACTAAGTTGGACTTGAGTAATAGATGAAAGTTTCAGTCGTTTGTTCTTTGAGTGCTGGCAAGAAGCAGTAGCCATGGCTGTTTGTCTTGCTGCAGTGATAGTCTGCAAGAATAGGCAGCTAAGCCAGGACCAACAACTGCAGCTGACACTGGCTGCTCAGTGAAAGAGCTCAGATGGGTTTTAGCCCTCTGGATAAAGTTTACTTGCTGCAGCTCCACACCCAGAACTGCTTTGAGACAGCATACCTTCAGTAGAAAGCAGAAAGGTACAAACACTGCAAATAGAGCCAATGGGCCTCACACTGTGCAGCATTTCTGACTGAAATGAGTTCTTTGGCTTCAGAGTGAGTAAGACTGTAAAAATAAAGAAAAATACTGCTATAGATGGAATTTCTGCCAAATTCAAAATTAGCAACTGTGAGTTAGCAGACGTCAAGTTTCTATTTATTTACTTGTTTTATGGAATGTTTATAAGTTTCATTTTAATATTTTTATATGTTAGTCTTACAAATTTTCTTATGTGAGATGCAGAGAATTTGTGTACCCGCTCTTTGAAATAGCATCATTGAGACATCAGGGTAATATTGTATAGGATAAGGAAATTTCTCTTTATTGTTGCTGTAGATCTTGTTTGTTTACAGAGTGAAACATTATTAAACAACTCAGCAGATAGGCAGACTAAACAACCTACCCTCACTGGCCTTTTGTTGGCCATTGTCACCCACCGAGCTTCTCTGAAGAGCCTGCTGATAAAATTAACATCCCTCCAAACACTAAGAAGCTGTCAGACAAGGAGTCTGGGCCCTGGCAAGGCAATGGCAAGACCATTTCCCTTCCCTGGAAGAGAAGAGCAAGCGCTTGCCACAACTTACCATGCCACGACTTACTGCAGCAGCTCGGTGCCCTGGAGCGATCCCAAGAATTGATCTCTGCAGAGGAATTGCCACAGCTGTGGATGTCTGCTGGGACTCTCCACATGCACAAGGAAAGCATGAAGGGAAAAGGAAGAGGTGTATAATTTTGCTTCCACGGTAATCCTTTCACTCCTTGCTGACATTGTTCTTGGTACAACAGACACTGCAAAAATCAATGTTAGCAGCCGTTTTCCCAATCAAAGCATTTGCCTTGGATGAGAGTGTCAGCTGGCTGAAAACTGTCTCCAACCATCTGACTTTCCACAGTGGGCTTGGGGGTGTTACTTTTATCACCAATAAAATATGAGAATCTTTGGATGTGGCACTGCCTGTCTGACTTACACATCCTGGTAACATTTCCAACAGGTTTTTTTATTACTGTCAGCTTAATTTAAATCTCCTAATTTTTCTGTGTAGGAAAATGAGTAATGCAAGCTCATGGTGGATTTTTCAGTTGGCTTCTTCACCAGAAGGGCATATATTTTATATGTTGAGGAGGGTAGAGATGGAATGGGATGGGACATAAGTTTTTTTTCTCTGGAGTTTGGAGAGAATTTGAAAAATTATTGTCAATTTACTTCCAACTTTCTTGTGTAAGTAGCTAGACCATTGGCAAGGACTTAGTGTCCTTCACTTCAGGAATGACGTCTTGGGAATCTTACATGTTGATTCTCTGGTTTCATTCCATTTTAGAAATACATGGAAGAGAGGAAAAAAATTTCAACAGACTACTTCAAGAAAACTGAAAGGTGGGCTGGAGAGGATAGATTTCTGAGAGGCCAGACATGTAGGTCCTATTCCCATAGTTATCATTTGATGCCAAACTACAGGCAAATCACTTTAGGTCTCTCTTATATTTTCTTCTCATGCTTTTACTGCTTGCATGTCACCCTTGAAAGTGCTGCACCTAACACAATAAAAAATAGAGGTCTGGGTGAGGCTGCTATTATTGGCAGTCATGATGGCAATGTCTCTGCAGTGTTTCAGCTGTGTCACATCTTCCAGTCCTTACGTGTTCTTATTTGGCAGCAACAGCTTGGTTTACTTACAGGTATTGTCTGATCAAAAATGTACATTTCAGTGATCTGGAAAGCTCTACAATAGCAAATCCTTTGGCTAGCATCCAGGATTCATATAATTCTGTTGAGCCTTCCTGTGCTAGTTAAACTCTCCTCAGGCTTAATGTGTCCATCACACTTTTTTTTGACATCTTAGGTATCTCCTGGATACAAGGTGTTCCAAAGATCTCCTAGGTTCAGAGGTGTTACTGAATGTATGCCCAAATAACTTTGCCATTACAAGTGCTCCCATGTGTTTGATATTGCTGTGGAGTATACAGAGAACAAGGGTTGTGCTAGAAGGTATGGAATCTTCCTGAAGCCTCTTCATAACAAAGCTACAACAAAAAAAGGCACATTATAATGCTCTTTTCCTTGGTGGGCATTGAGACAAAATGGTGGAATTAACATTTGATTAATACCTTCTTTCATCTTGATAAGTGAAATTGTAACTCCAGGCAAGACAGCTGAAAGTCTGTTAAAGACTAAACTGACAAAAGCATTTGCCTTATGCAAAAAATAAATTTGGATTTGAGGCTGCAAGCTACTGTCTGCAGCTAGTGCTTATTCAGGGTTCTAATGTGTTGCAGAGATGGAAGATAGTGAAAAATTTTTCAGGGTACAGGTACTCAAAATCCTGTCTTCATTTCAGTGCTGGCATTGTTTCAGCCATAGGCAGGGGTGACATTGCTTAGCACTGTCTGCACCTGCCTGCAGAACAGCATCTTCCATCTGTGCTGTCAGACTGCTCTGCTTAGTTGGCTCTGATGGTTTCAGGGCCCCCAGTGAGTTACATCAGAGATGGACTTTGTCCAGGGATTCAGCCTTAATTTGAATTTACCACCTCCCCACCCAGAAGCTAGGCTCTGAGGTTATTTTAGGAGTGTATGTGTATGTGTAATGATTTTCATGTGTTTGCCTCAGCAGGGTCTGATGGACTGCTGTGCTCTTTTCTTTATTTCCCATCTTTGGCATAATGAATAATGTAGCCACAATTGCATGAAGCCATCTACGAAGTAATTTTTTCCAATGGTGACTTTTCTTCCAAAAGGTTACAGACTACTCTGCTGCTCACTGTTTACTTAAAGAGAAAGAATGTAGCCACATATGTTCACATATATAAACCATAACTGGTCTGATATTGTACTGTGTACAATGCTTTTCTAAAAATAAGTGAAAACAGACCAGCACACAGCTTCAAAAGCTGAGTGTACAAGGGAAAAGGAGGGGAAAAAAGCTGAGATTCTTGTTTCAACTTTTTTACAAAGTATTGTGAGTACTGTACAGCAAAGAAATGGGTAACTTGTTTGAAGTTTCTGCCCAATCAGGACATGACTAACGGATAAAACTGAAAGCCTGTTGTAAACATTTGGAAAGACAGTGATACTGATGTGAGATCCCCTGGTACAGTGTAACTGAAGCATATCTAGCACCGGTGTTTCCGAACAGGGCTTTGTAAAATCCTGCTTGGCTGGTGATTTCTGAAGAAAATAGGTCACAGACTTCTTGCTAAGAAGTCTATAGCCCTCAAGATAACCTCAATACCTAGCTGAATGGGCTTTGTATCTTCCTGCCAAACGAGGCATGGCTTTCAAATTAGAGCAAATCACACCGGTAAATGATTTCTGAGGCCCGGTTATGACACCCTTGTTCCAAAGGCTGAAGGAGGACATGACATTTCCAGCTATCCTGCTCTCGCTCCAAGACTGTCAAGTAATTTGGCTACTGTGGTTCCAGGGACCTGGCAGGAGTTTTTTTTTCCCTGTGAAAATTTGCTAGAGTGATTGGTACAGCTTTTAGTTTAAATTACAGAACATAAGAGGGACTGTGCAGAAAAACATTGGGGTATGAATAAAACACTGAGCAGAGATGTGCAGGAGAATAAGCCACAAAATATATTGTAAAGGAGTAACGTGGGCTAAATGTGGCAAGTAACAGGGAGGAAGATAGCTCACTGTGGTGTTTGGATACATTCAGCAAAATTTGGTGTTGATTTATCAGAGCCTGACCTGTACCCCAACGGTGGTTATAAACATGGTTTATTCCATGCATTATATAACGCTCAGGGGACATAAACCATGCAACCCCAGGATCCATGTGGCTCTTGTGAAAGGTTCTGAAATGTCTGATTGCTCTTTTGGTAATTCACAAGTGTTCTGCACATGCAGACCTTGCTGCTTACATCAGAGTATTGCTGTGTGAACTCTTCTTGGTTTGCTAGTAAAAGTACATTATTTCATGTTAAAGAAAAGGAAGGAAGGATACAGGAGCAAATAGGAGACGTAGTGCAGGTCAGTAATTAATTTTCTATTTCTGTTTTCCCAAGAGTTATACATGTGTGTTGAGCTATGCTAAGTACATGGGTGTTACTGCAAGTATATATGCAGCATATCAGTGACCATAGAAGTATGCAAAAAATTATCTTCACTAGGACCATGTGCCCTGGCAATAATGTGCATTTCCTGCTAAATGTTTATCTTATTGTATCTGTGTTTACTTAGATGGCTTAATGTGTGCTTTGAAGCTATGGGGCTGCATTTGTGCTTGTTTCCCGAACCAAGGATTACGTGGCAGACAAGCAAACGAGCTCGTTAAGGAAATATGCTGAAGGGAATTTAACACATTTATATCCTCTGAGTACTCTTCCTCTGGATTTAAGTGTTGTGCTGTTGATAGTGAAATGATGCAAAAGGAGAGAGGATGATCAGCTAAAATCCAGTTGAAGTAACTGATAAGGCTTAAGAATTTTTGCTTTGATTGACAATGTAATTTAATGATAAACACAGAGGAGTCTGTTGTTGAGCTGGGAATTATGCAAAGAAGATTGCTTGGTTATGTGCACTGTCTTTGTGGGGTAGCTGTAAACTTACTGAACTGAGACTATCTGTTTCTTCTGAAGACCTGAGAACAGGATGTGTAACTAGCATTGGATTCTTAAAAATAGCAAAGAATGTGTCCTTCAGATAACCCTTAAAACTCACTGAAGGACAAAGGGCTCTTCTACATACCAAGGCACAAAATACCGAATTTCAAGAATAGTTTCTACCATAGCTGCTGATGATGATCTGTGCTGCTGGACTCTTGATTGTTTTGTCCTTCTTCTGATTTATGCACTGTGCTTTCCCCTGGTGTGTTTACTCTAAGTTGTCCACCACGCAGAATTCCTTATGACTAAATAATACAGGTTGAGGCTCCTTCAGAGCTCTTGATTATCTCTCTAGCCACAAGAAAATTCACCGACAAATTAGGCCCATTGAGCATGAACCATTCTTTTTCTGAGCCCAAGGGTTTTCTCCTCTGGTTGCTGTTCTTGGTAGATGTTTTCTTTTGCTGTTCTTTAAGGAATTTCTAAGAGGACAAAATACTTAGTAAAAAAAACAACACACAAGCAAAACACTTTCCTTACTCTGCTGTGGCTATTATGACAGAGAGTGTAACAAGAAAAATATGTGTCCATTTAGGGAAATAGAAAGGGCAGGCATCTAGCAGGAATCCATTTGAGCTTATAAGAATACAGAAAGCATTTTTGATTTGAAACAGGAGTAATTGTGCTGACAAAGGGAGACTGACTTATTATATGCAACTAGTTATCATGTGATTTTATTATTCTATAAAATCTCCTTCACAACTGTATGCAATATCATACTGAAAAATTAATCCTTTAGTTCCTCTATGTTATGTGCTTATGTCATTAAAAAATGCAAAAGATTCTGTGTGGAGAAATGGAGAATAACTTAAAGTAGAAAACCAAACGAGGCTTATGGTGTCAGCCAAAGTCCACTCAATTCACTTGTGTGATTTGTATCAGGCCCAAAATAATTAAATTAAAGGTATAGATTATCAACGTGTTCATTTTCTGATTATCAATATGTCCATTTTCTTGCTGTCTTTCTAATGGAGTAGTAGATTTTTCCAGCAAAACTGAAAACTGACATAATCATTTTAGAAAGGGGAAGAACCTCAGATTACACATTGATTTCTGAATATACAGTGCTACATAAACAAATCACTGAAATCACTGAATGCCATACACATGCTTAGAAAGTAAAGCAATTTTAAAGATAATTGATCTGCTGTCAAATTGAAAGAAATTTCCAGAAATGCTTTTAGTGAAAAATAATAAATAGTGGATGAAAAACACTTCACAAGTGTACCATACTTATTCCACACTATAAGCTCTAGTTGGAAAAAGCTGTTAAAACAAATCTGATTTCTGTAAATGTAAACCAAGCACCTCATGACACATTTTTCAACTGCAGTTTGTAATCAAATCATAGGCCCAAGTGAAAAGACTGACTTAGTAGTAATGTAACCCAGGTCACACCGTATGTGTGTGCAGTCAGTCGATTCTCAGGGGTCTGTGCTGTGTGATATGATGTGGATCACCCTGAGTTTAGCAACTCTGAGGAATCCAGCTTGAAATAAAAGTGTGAGCACTGTTGGATGCTCTTCTGGATGTGTGCATCTGTGACCTTTGCAACAGTTTTGCTGGAGGACAGTCAATTATTCAGCTGCTGTAAATCTACCACATTCCAAAACCATCAGTGCTTCTGCATTCTTTCACACAAGCTGATACTCCTTCTCAGAAGATACTGCATTATCTTACCCTGATGCTAACAGCAAAAGCATGTAAATCAATTCATTAAATTTATTAAGGGGAGTAGACTAATGAAAAACCTGTTGGATCACATCCTGTAAAATTAACTTCAGCTTAACTGGAATAAATAGATTATTGTTTTCTAGAGTGAACTCTTAGCAATAGATTGTGGTATTCATATTTGGGCAGTTCTGAAAAGTGCTGAGAATTGAATTCTCCTATTCATATGTGCTGAAAAGGCACTAAAAGCTATGAGTCTGTTTTCTGTTCCAAAATCTCATTACCCAGTAGGACATGCAGAAGATACCCCACTGAGCTATGGTCAGCCCACCCATTGTGCCCTGGCCTGAGAGCACCAGTGGTTCAGTGAGCTGAGCAATCGGCTATGAAATGCAAAATGTTCTAGTTTGAGTTTTATCTGTGTTGACATGCCACGAAGTAACCCACTGGTTCCACCAAAATGTTTATGGTGGAACCAGTGGGAGTTCTCCCATCAGCCAGGTATGGAGTGAACTCATCGCTGGGAGCTGGAGTGTGCTGGAGAGGGAGGGACACTGGGACACAAAGCTGCTGCACCAGAAAACAGGAAGATTTATTGGTTGTGAAATGATGCTACTTGTTTGGGTATGAGATTAGCATAATCTGTCATATGGTGTCATTTCATCCATTTGTAATAGGTTGTAATTATGAAATACACTCATTTTGAATTTTATATAAAATTCATTTGGTTCATATCGTAAGTACCTCTCCAGGCTTATCTGTGAATTTCATTATAATTCATAGTTTTCTCCTAAGGTAGCCCCAAACTAATCAGTGCTTTACAAGCTAATCAGCTCATACTGTCACAAGTGGCATAATGCAAGTAATTATGCTTTAATTCAACTTCTAAACAAGGAGGAGAAAAACTCAGATTGAACAAAAAGAGGCTTATCATGAACTCATGAATTGATAATCATGATTAATGGAGGGTCTCTGGGAGAAGATGTGGTTAAATCTCTTGCCTGTGACCTTTTCATTGGGTATGGTAGAAAAATAAGCGCGTGTACCTTGACCCAGCCAGCAGCCAAGAACCTGTTCTCTCCAGCATCTTCTCCTCATCTAATCTGTTATCGCTTTCACATAGGAAAAAAAGGAATCTTTTCTTTCTTAGAGAATTTCACTATTAAATATGTATGTCCTGGTTCTCTATGTCACCTGTATATTCAAGAGAAAGGACTGTTTCTCTAAAAATGCATAATTTTGACAGGGAGTGAGGATTCCCAGGTCCCATTCTTCATTGTGTTCTTGACTCCTGATAAACATATCAACAAAAATTCTCTGTCTAATATTTATATCAAGATCTGCAAGGAAAGATGATAAAAGCACAAAACAGTTCTCCTAGAGAAGCTAACTTTTTTTTTTGTTTGTTTTAAAAAAAAAGGTCTTTGTTTTAGAAAAATGCTTCTGTGGTTTGGGTGGTAATTCAACATGATGGAAAGAGAAAACCTCTGTAACCTCACCAGACAAGCCAGGTGAGAGGGGAGCCCTGTGAGAGAGAAAAGGGAAGTAGTCAAAGTTTCACCATTGTATCAAAACCAGATGATATAGTGTCTACCCTGTGTCAAAAATCACAAACCAAGTATATCTTCTTTTCCTGGAAAATAAATTAATATCAAACCAGAAGCTTCATCTTATTTAGCACTGGCAGGAATTATTTCTAACTTGGGCCCATAAGGCTGCTCAGAAGTCAGTTACTAATTCAATTAGAACTTGTGTTGCATTCAAACTGGTGTTTGAGGAGTAGATGGATTAGATTTCACTTGAATGTTTGCCTTTGCCATTTTGCAGAAATTTTGCAGAAGGCATAAAAAGGGTAAATCAGAATAAGACCTAGACACACACAGTCTGTCAGCTCTGCAGTTTCACTTTCTTGGAAATGAAATTGAGATCCATATGAGAGTACAGGGCTGTAAATGGAAAAACTTTTCCATTTCACTGGACTGAGTCTAGTGTAATACTCAGGATTTTTTCATGTGCCAAGAAATTCTGCATGACATTGGATTTTTAAATCTTATTATTTTTTTTAGTTCACCCATTCTTTAAACTAACAGAACTGCAGTTATCTGATGAGACTGAAATACAGGTATTTTAAACCCATTAAAACAAATATGCATTTGTTTAATATATAGTGTCCTTTGGTAACAAGTTCCATCAGTCCCAGAGACTAGCAGGATTTAAATATCATTAAGATGTAGATGACAAAAATCAACTATTATGTATGTTTTTTAAGATTAGGTTATATATTCCTGAAAAATATGACTGGAGGATATGAGAAGAAATCCCCCATTTATCAGGTCTCCAGTGAAACCAACTGCTCAGTTAACCAGACTAGAAATGGGAGAGCTTGGTTTGTTCTCCAGGAGTGTGTGATGTGCATCCTGAATGTGCAATGGGCTTTCTAATTGCCACAGACCTAACACCAGCCTCCACTTGCTGCATTCAGCAAGGAGCTGGAGGCTGGCCCAGGGTGCCAAATGTAAATGACTGACATTAGTGGCTACATTTATGTCTTAGGGTTTTCTAATAGGCACAGATGTAGGTAAAGTGCTCCTGAAACTGTGTAGTATTGGATATTGAAGGATTCTTGAACTGGGTAAAGAAATTCCAGGCGGATGCTGTTCTGCCTGTAGTAGTGGTTGCAACTCTGGGTAGTTGCAGTAAATGCAAACACTGAAGTTGGATTTATTTTTTTCCCCTTTGATGCAAAGTAAGCTCTGTGAAAGCACTGTGCTAAATAAAGTGCCTCTTCTTCTAACCAGCACCTGACGCCAGCCAGCAGCTGCTGACACTCCCTGCAGCAGCTCCTCACAGTGGGGAGAAAATAGGAAAAATGAAATTGAGAGAACTTTACAATAGAGATAAAAACCAATTTAATAGGTGAAGAAAAGAATGGATTAGGGGGAAACAAGTGAGGGAAAGGAGGTGGCACAACCTCCCTCAGGCAGAGCAGTGCCCATCCAGTCTGTAAACATCCACTTTGGAAGCCAAAACACAACCTCATCTTTTTCTTTCAGTTTATATTTGCGAACTTGAGGATACATCACATGAAATATCCCTTGGGTCACTCTGAGTCCCAGCTGTGTCTGGTCCCAGCTTCTTGCCCACCCTCAGCCTGGCTGGGGGGTACAGTGGGAAGCAGAGGTGGCCTTGACACTGTGCAAGCACAGCTCAGCAACAGCCAAAACATTGGTGTGTTGTCAGCACTGTTGTAACCACAGAGCCAAAACACAGCACCATGTGGGCTGCTGTGTAGAAAGTTAACTCCATCCCACTCAGACCCACCACAACCCCAAATCATACCACTTTTCTTTTTTTTTACCTTTGTATATCGTAGTTTAAAATTCAGATTTTCCATTTTCTTTGACATCATTTTCTCACTGTAGAGACATCAAATACTCAGTTTTCCTCAGGTGGTTGCCACATTCAATTGCTGCTGAGACTCCTTGGCCTATTCAGCTATGTTATGACCTCTGTCATGTTTTTCACTAGCACTCTGAGGCCTATACTTGCTTATGTTACAAGCAAAATCTCTTTTGCTTAGCCTGGCCTTCTTCTTGGTACTCCTGGTAGGTCTTCCCAGGTTCTTCAAAACTATTCATTTAGGACTAGTAGAAAAAGTTTTTAGCCCTCTTTGTTCAGTCACCAAATGTCTTTCAAATTTCTCTCTTTTATGATTGCTTTTCTACCCAGCACTTCCAAATCATCTCTGTTATGACAGACATCTGCCCCTGCCTTGGCAGATCATGGCCTTTGCAGGGACCCAGAACATTCTCACTTCATTCCAGCTGTCAGAACCATGATTGTAAGATTCTGGGGCAGTGCTGCATCCCCATTACATCCCTACCAGACAAGGTGTGTCTAGTTTTTAATCAAATTGCTGGGTATAATGCCCAGCTCTAGACTTTGTGTCACTGCATATTTGCATATACTCTGTATTTTTCTTGGAGCAATTGTGAGCAATTTACTTTTGCTTTCACTATCATATTTCCCTATAACTGGAACCCACTTAACTCCTTCAGTTTCTCAATGTCTTTATTAAAATTGACATCCCGCATCCATCCTCACCTTTGCACAACAATTCTTTCAGGTTACTGGTTTGGAGCAGCTGGATGCCAATTTCACTCCCTAATTTACAGTGCTAAGGAGCCTTTGTAACCCTTATTTGCCTGCAGGAACAACCCCAACATTTCACTGACCCACTTGGAACTCTTACTCTGCCACAGTCTCCTTGCCCAGCCTCAGGAGTTCCTCGTGGCTGATTCCATCTTCTCAGGTCAGTTTATAACCTCCCCCTACAGCTTTTCTACCTCTCTTTTCATACTGAGGTTAAAAAATTTTTGGTTAAAAATATTGAGGTTAAAAAAATTTACTATGTTCTGTTCTCACATGGAGTGAAATTAATCATACGATTTGCCCCCTTTGCCTGCAAAGATACTACAAATGCCTGTTGGATCTGGGGAAAGAAGTCTTTTATCTCTTTTCTTTTCCTTGGCATCTCTGGCTCCAGACTTTTGAGCTTCTCCCAAGACTTCTTTCTGAGAAGAAAACATTAAAAACTTTCCAAATGTCATCACCTTTAGAAGAAATGTAACATTCCAGTAATTTTTAAAATGTTTAAAATTCAGAACTAGTAGTGATATTATCCAAGGGTTTTGTATATTGTCTTAAATGTAAGGTGTGCTACAGAATAGACATCAGTGAAGTTCTTCAGCCAAATGTAATTGAAAAAAGTACAGCAGGAAAAGAGAAAGGTCATTGTGGAGGGGACACAAATCTTTTTGGCAGTGATGACGCTGTTAACTGACAAGTTAATACAAATATGTTAAAATGTAATGGGGGTTGGTTTTGATTGATTTAATTGTTGTTGTTTATATATGTACTTTTTTGGGTGTATATATAAAATAGGTCACAAGTATTCTGTGAGAACTATACAAAGAACCTGAGCCTAGGAAGGCTGGGATGGTGTGAAAACAAAGAAAATACAGCTAATGAGATAAAGTGAGGAAAGGGACTTCTTAGTCCAAAAAAAGGAAAAGCAGAATGGAGATAAAAATGAAAATATAGAAATTGCCCTAAGAAGAACAGTGATAAGTTGTCCTTCCACTGGGAATGGGAAATTAATTTAATACACAACAAGGAAAACAGAAGTTTGATAAGAGGAAAGATTTTTTGATTATACAGGCTTTGAAATGCTGGAGTTTTGAAGGAGGCGGAGGAACTTTCCTCAGCAATGTTGAACACACACCTGCCAGGATGGGCTAAGTCTGTTCTGGCATTCTCTTCTGCATCCCATCTATTTTCATATACTAACTTGATTTTTAATACTACAGTAAAGGCAAGATTTTTCCCACTTCTGTTCTCACTGAAAGCTGATTCTTAATATTATTAATGTGACAGTAATAACAAGACTATAAACCTTTTGGTTTTCTATTTTTCTTTAATTTATTTTTTCTATTTTTTAAATGTTTAACTTAGGGACATATCACACCTTCCCCCATTCAGTTCAGCTTTGTTCACTCTCTCAATTTTATTATGATTTTTGCACTGTTATATTGTTTTTCAAGTTCTAATTCCTTGGCAGCTATGACCAGGTGAAATGTTGCTTCTGGTTTTTCAAAACTAGTAAAAAAATTATTCATTATGGGAATGTTTGACTAAACAGCAAACACTCAAAAAATCAAAGGTAAGCAAATTATTTCTGCAAGATATTATTGTTTGAAAACAAACTCATGCTTTTGGGTATGCCTGAACCACAATTTTAAGGCAGACAGTGCAGAGCCCGTCTAGACTGTTCTGAGTTATTTTAATATATTTCCCCAGTGTTTCAGATAGCAGAGCTGACTGGCACTTACATGACTCCTTGCTTCAGTTCCTACATAGCTAACAGGAAATGTTTTTGTGCAAATGGCAAAAGTGCTGGATTTTGTTGAAGCAAGTGAAAAGACTTTCAGAACAAGAATTTTGGAAATGGAGAGAACTTTATACTGATATAAGTTGCTGTCACTGAAGTCTTTGGGTAACTTGCTGCTGAGAGCAGCTCTGTATTTGATTCACATAGTTTGGCTTTTTAATTTGTATATTTTTTGAATGTATTGCAAATTGTTATGAAATATTTCTGCCCTGCATATGAGCAAACCCCAAGCCTTCTACATTTGACTGTTACCTGGGACTAAATGTAATAGTCATAAAGTTTGTTGTTTAATTTTGTAAGTACAAATTTTAGGTTGATAGAGAAAAGTGTTTCTCACCTCAATTTATCTTGCACTTATGGCAATATTTTTTTGATTTATTTTACTGATGGTTTTGAAAACATGTATCTTCTCGTTTGCAAGAATTTCTGAATCCCAGACTTCTTTTGGTCTCTTGACTAAGAAAAAAATGCAAGAAATAATGATTCAGTAATTATTATATATTTAACGTGTTCAGGAATTGGGGATAAAATTCTCCCTCAATAAAGTCAGCTGCCTTTAAAGGAATTAATTCCTGAAGCTGGGTTGTTTACTTTCCTGGGATTGAACTGCAAGTAAGTTTTCTTTCTGAGCTTCATTTACCTTAGGCTGAAATATTATAATACTTGCAAAACTTGTTAAAGTTCTTTTGAAGTTTGCAGAAGTGGAATGAAAAAGATCTCCAGTCTGGGCCCGTGTTTCTCCAGTTGATACCTTTGAGTAACCACTGAGATCATAGCACAGTTTAGGCTTGCCTTCTTTCAAACCCTGACAGCCTCGGAGTAAAATCAGCCAGGATTAAGAAATTATCCTCCGTCTTCCTCTTATGCTTTAATGTTTCAGTTTCTGCAAGGGGCTGAGGAGCCTGGCCTTGATCCAGGCAACTGTTTGGACTTTAGGAGTTGTCACCCATATAAAGTGACGCACTTGGGTGCTGTTCACCTTTTCCCTTGTTCAAACGGTGAAAGATTAAGATCTTCATCCTGATAATTTCTACCATGCCAGAAGGAAGGTGCCCGAGTTGCACAGTCCTGGGAACTGGGAGACTTTAGTGGAGAAGCCACACTGCCCACTTTCATTCTCATCACACTCCTTCTTAACCATCAATTACTGTCTGTGACTGAGAAATGAGACCCTGAGGTCAGATTTATGACATGCCCCTGTGCCACTGGTGTTAACAAGTTCAAGTTTTCTTTCCCGGCTGAAATGTCACTCCCTCGGCTGACAGAAGGTGTGTCTCCTAATCTTTAACATGTAGAAATGAGCATTGCTTTACTTGAGCAAACAAATAATATCTGAAAACCACAAGACTGACAAATATGCTTTTAGTCCTGGTGTTGCAAACTGCTGAGCTGGCAGGGAACAGAAGGTGAAATCTTAACGGCAGTAATGCCAGTGGGCCCCTTATTTTTCTTGTATTCTTTTCCTGGGACCAAGTGTTTTAGATGATTGGTTCAGAATTTTACTGCCCAGCTTATCTTTTAACTCTTCTAATCCAAATAAAAAATGGGAATAAATATTTTAATAAAACATACTTACGAGATGTGAAATGCTAAAAGAACTAATGTATGGGTATGAAGAAAACTTTCACTCCTCTGAACCTCCTGCAGGTTGTACTTAATGCCAGTCCTATATGTTTGATATGATTGGAAAAGATCTTTATGTCTTAAAAGAAGTTGCTCCAGATGTCAGTTCTGGAGTGATTATTCTAATTATTGTTAAATACAGTCAGAAACTGGCAATAAATATAACTGAAGTGAAAGATTGTTTCAAGAATCCTCATAGAAACTTCTTGGTTCATTCAACTATCAGATGAGCAGGTTGGCTAGCAATAAATCACACTTTATAAATAACAGTTGAGTATCTTTTATTTGGAGTGATACTCAGGCAACAGTAAAATATGTCAGAGAATGTTGAATTGATAACATCAAATTATTAATAATGGGTGAAATTTGGAGGTCCTTCCTTGGTTTTTGATTCAGTGCTCTACTTTAACAGAAACTGAATAAACATTAAGTAACAACTGATTCTGAACCTCAAATGTGACCCAGTAATACCTACCACTTATGTTGTGCTCTAAACTTTCAGAGCTCTTCTGTGGGTCAAATTTGGAACACAAAGGGGCTGTTGAAGTGAGCATGATTTGGTCAATTAACCTGTTAAATCTTTGCATGCAAGGCAGTCAGAGGCCTGCTGTGGTTTTGGAGAGGAGTTACTCAGATCCAGCAAGTTACAATATGTTGAGAATCCCATAGAGGTTGTATCCAAGTAGAAGCCTTGTTGGACCCCTGTTCCTTGTGGAATAATATATCACATGGAACTTTTTCAACTGGAAAAACATATTAACTTGTCTGCTACTCCAGCTGGAGAGAATAAAATCATAATGCTTTATGATAAATTGCATATATTTCTTGTATATATACACCATTTGTGAGACATTTTTTCCCCTGAAGTTGAAACCACAATGACACATATAAACGGGTTTTTATAATGCTCCATCCATGGAGACTGAAGGAATATTAAGGATTAATTAAAAGCATAAGTCACCAAAGTTGATTAGAATGCAAACTAGGTCTAATTTCATGCAGGATCCATTAAAGGCAGCCAAGGTTGTAGCAGAGAGACAAAAAGACTGAAGAGCTGCTATATTTAGATGAAAAAAAATACACTAAAGGCAAGAATCCCACAGATGGGAGATGAAGGGTCAAAGTGACAAAGGCAATAGGAACCACAAACCAAAGTGGGGAATCCTGTTGCTGGATTTCAGTCACATTGAAGGCTTCTCTGAGGTGACTTACCAGAGCAGGCTAAGTGGTATTTGGTCAGAATTGCTGATTGTCCTTGAATTCTGCTTTCATGGAGACAGAAGTGCCCAGTTGGTTTTTGCATGGACAGCCCGTGTAGGTCTCTCACGCCCTGTCCAGTAGGCAAGATAGAGGCAGAGTGCTAACAATGGCCCAAGCAAAACCAGTTTTGTGTGACAGTGGTATTCCTGTTGCCAGCCTGGGAAAGCTATTTCCAGTTGGTGTGAATGGTCCACCATTCTGATTCTTCCTCCTGGTGCTCCCTGAACATAGGCTGTGACTGTAGCTGACTAGGAAGAGAAATAAGTTTTGCTGCTTACACCAGGTGAAGAGATGCATAGACACACCTTTTGTTTAAACTGTAAGCTTGTGGAGCAGCAGGCATAAGTATTTCTCCTTCAAAAATCAGCATGACGTGATTTGGTTTGTTTTTAATAAAACTTTTGATATCATTCCTGTGTTGTGGGTATTAGCAATTACCATGCTGCTCTTCCCTTTCTCTAAAGCTTTCTACATGCTAATAGCAGCTTCACTTATTAATTTCTAGCACCATCCCTGCAGCCAGCTGTTTCATCACAATTGCTCAGCCATTCAACTCACGGTAGTTACTGGTTTGATGGATTACAATCAGGAATTTGATCCCAGAGCAGCTTTGCAATAGCAATCAATAGCTGAGCATGACAAATTATATCATCCGGAACCCATATCTGGCTAAATACCAGCATTTAATCTCACTTGACCACTGTGTAGCTTTCAGTCTTTTTAATCACAACACTTTGCTAAGGGCTTTGTACCCATTTTTTGGTATCTCTGGAACAAGTATTAGAACTGCATTTTACTGTACCTTAAAGTCCCACATTAGATTTTATTGTAAATCTGAAGTTTTCTCCCATTGGAGAGCCATTTTAGAAAAATATATGTAGGCTTGTCTTTTTCTCATCGCTTTTTGTTGTTTGGGGCTTTGTTCTTGGAAATGCAGCCGTTCCTTCATATAATTTAGTTTAAATTAACAACTGCTTCCTAGCCTGTTTTATTATAGCTCAGTACTTCTGGGACTTCAGGTTTGATATTGCACGTAGTCAAGTTTGCAATTCTTAATTTACAGTTGTTACAGAAATACAAATGCACAGCAACTATTTGTTGAGGCCCTTTTCATCAGTTCTCATGGAGAATATAAAACTTTGGGAATTTTGACACTGATGTAAGAGCTATGAAACCTCCAAAGTCCTGGTGATCTCATAGGTAGCCAGGGTGAACCCTTTAAATACAAGATCTATATAGTGAAAGAAGCAAGATCTGTACAGTAAAAAATAACAATGACATTCTCCCACCATTGTGTTTAGGCATTACCCATCATTTTGAAAGCTCTGTTAGACTTGCCTCCTGTCCTTCAACTTTCTGGTTTTAACAAAAGGATAAATTATGTGGATTTGATTGGCAAAATAGCCAAGGTATTTTGGTAGCCAAGGTATTCCTCAGGTAGGTGCAAACTTAGTCTCCATTCAGGAAGTTATTTGCACTTCTGCTTGGTATTTATAGTCTAATTTAATGAGGTGTAGGAGAGAGGAGAGTGCTATGAAACCCAGCTCAGCAGCTTCAGCATTTATTTGTTCACATAGGATATTCTCTTTTGTGGCTCTCGAAGATCTTTTCAATAAGTGAAGTTCACAGAAATGATACATATTATTTTTCTGTAGTTAATTCAGACTTTTCAGTTGTGAAGCTGTACCATTCAGCTTGTGGTTTGCAGGGATGAAGGTAAAATTTTTGAACGGTGCCTGCAAAGCAATGTCATCTGTAACTGTAAGACTTAATACTGCTGCAGCTAGTAAGTGTTGGATATGGCACAGGAGCTGTGGGAATGATGGGGATCTGCACATAAATTTTCCATTATTTTTTTCAACATTGAATATGCAGTTTGGAGTTCAAGTGGAGTAATTTTTGCAACCGTGAACAGTGATGCAGACTGAAAAGCAGCTTTTTTAACATAAAAAACCTGTTCTACTTCAAAGGGTTTATTTGAAGCTGGGAATCAAATGGCGTAACTGTTGCAGCCTGCAGCTTCACTCTATCCCCTTCCTTGATTTCTTTTCGTCTGCCTTTGTTCCTGTGTGGATATTAACTCTTCCTTTGCTGTAGACAAAACACAGCTTATACAGTGTTTGCCACATAAGGGGGGGAGCAGCTAATACTTGGTTGTTTTGTGGTGAGCTCAGCAGGATAAATTTGGATTACATGACAGGTTTTACAAGAGGGAACAGGTTGTTCAGGTAACTGTCTCCCAGGACCTACATGAGCAAACTACACTGTTGGGTGGAGAAGACCATCTGGATCTTTTATGATGTTCACACACACAAACACATTCTGAACCTCCTGTCCAGAACAGTATGACTTGCTGCCTTCTGCTTCCCCTCTATCTCTCTGTCTTCTCACCCTTTCCTTCCAGTTGTTTTCCAGCTTGTTTGTTTTAGAGTTCTGTTTCACTAAGCCTTGCCCTCCTGCCTTCTATATATCTTCCCAATTGTTTCTACTCAGGAATGGTGGGAGAACTCCTGTGAGTTGTTTATCCATGAAGCTTTGGTGAATAGGATTGGTGGATGAATTTTTTAATGTCACAGTAAAAGAGCCTGAATCAGCTAGGACGTGATCATATTTCTTAGGTTATTTGTCTGTGGCATTCTTTCCCTTTGTTTTTTATTCTTTAGACAAGCTCTAAGGTGTCAGAGTAAAACAGAAAATACAATTCTAATGCCCCAGCAGCCTCCTCCTGCACCAGCTGTCGTATTAATATTGATAACCTATTGGATGTGCAGATGTGAAGTGTAATCATGGCTGGCATGTTACATGTTCTTGACTACTCCTTTGGTGCACTCCACTTACTGTTTTCCACACGTTCTTGATGAAGCTATTGTAATTTCACTCTGTGTGTTCCTTCTTGGTAATCATAGGTTTCCTGTAGACAGCAGCAACATGCTGATCCCTGCACTTGTCTGTGAGCAGACAGATTTTTGGGCACATTTTACCCAGAACACGCTCGATCTGAGTTTTATTTGATTCTTTTTGTGCACATTGTACTGCAAACAGCATAATCAGCCTCCTAATGTTCTGTTAGCCTTATGAAACTACAGCCTTTTGTTCCACCTCTTCATTAAACTTCATATCAGATTGAGCTTTTTGGACACAATGCAAAATCTGGCCTCAGACATTAGTTTCTGTTAAGATTCTGTATTTGGAAGTGAACTGTCAGTTCTGAGGAAAGAATGGGGCAGAACAAAATGGTCTTTGCCTTGCTGCCATGGTAATGGCAGTGAAGTGCTGATAAGTAACAATATCCATCTATGTGTGAGTTAACTCCTTCTGTATTCTTCAGGGAGAAGTACTCTGGGATAGAATAATATCATCTTTCTCATAAAAATTTGAAGCCGTCCTAAGGTTTATAATTAATAGGGATTACATTCTTGTATAATAAATTGGGTCACAAATGGTACATGTTCATCACATTCTAGAAGATTTGGGGACCATGACTACAGAAGTATTGTCTGAATTCTGTGGCATGCAGTAAGGCCCTTGTACAAAGGAGGACCCCAGAGTTGGTGGGTTTTTACACTGCATCTGTGTCTATATAATCTCCCTTTTTTGGCTTTGTCTTCTAGGTTTTTGAGTGTTTTCTCTCTCTTCTCTTAGTCCATGAGCAGTCCTGTCTGGTCTTTAAGAGTAGCAGGCTGTATTTGTGCATTAAATCAAGTCAGTGTACCTGGATGGATTTTGTTCTTGGTTTAGCCAGTGTGGTTTTAAGCAGGTTTTGTTGTTGTTGTTGTTGTTGTTTTTGGGGGTTTTTTTGGTTTTTTTTTTAATTTTAGGATAACTTTCAACAGCTGCTATAAGGTAAGTTTTCTGGTAGAGGGCTGTATTCTGTCCTCACACAGCTTTCCCATGCAGCCACGGGTGAGGTACTTTCTGAGCTGTGAGTCTCTCCTTGTTAAACTGCTATCCTAGTGCAGAGCCCTGGGGACACTTCCCTTTTGCTTTTGAGGAACTTGGATTCTACATTGTTCTGCCTCCCTTCAGTTTTTTCTGAGATAAATCAAATCTATGCTTGGCATCATTTCATATTAAACCTTATGTTACTTTGGTAACTTCTATATCACATGACTCACATATTTTCTGTTATGATCATTGGACTTCTAAAGCACCCTGCTGATTGATCACATCTTGGGGGTTTGATACCTTTTAGTTTCTTCTGTAATTACTACATTTTAGTATTTTCTTTTAATACCCTGTATGCTGTGTAACAACACTAAAGCTATAGTACTTGCATTTATTGTTTTTTCCAACTTGATTATATGTTTCTGCCTGTTGATCAACCCTTCTTTCAAATACCATCAGACATGTCACTGTATCAACCATAATCTCAACTGCCAAACTCCTGAGTTAGTAGTTAAATCATAATTTAAATGTGCCACTTTTGTCATTTACATTACTTCCCAGATGAGTTTCATGTTGATCTTGAAACCACACTTCAAAGCACTTAATACTTTTGCTCTCGTTTTCCTTCTGGCGAGGATTATCTTGTGCAGATGACTTTTTGATGTGAAGGAGACCAGAGTACCATCCACATGCAAAGCCAGTCCTTGAGTGTGGTCCCTAGTTTGTATGACTGCCTGTTACATGCATTTTTTCTTGACACCAATGAAAGTCTCAGTTAAACTCCCATACATCTCCAAATGGCAGTGGAATACTTTGTTATCAGATTTGGTGTTTAAGGGAGATTGTCTTGGTTTCTATGATTAGTAAATGACATGGCGTTTTTTTTGCATGGAGATTTTTGTTTGAATTGAGCTTGGCATATTAATAGCAGAAAGTAAATTGTCATCTATAAACTCACCCAGCCCCATGGAAAAAAGTTCAAACTGTTGTAAATTATTCTTGATAGCAGAAAGGAGAGTAGGGCAGGGCCTGAAGTAGCATTTTGCATGCCGCCTAGAACAGAACTCTTAAACAGAAATTGGAATTGCTACACTTCTTGTGGAGTTTTTTTTTTTCTTTTTGTCAAGTGATGTGAGAGAAAGGATTGTAAATAGTTTCTACTACAGATCATCTTGCACTGCAAAACTTGGAGGCAGATCCACATCTTTTAGATGTCAGTTTTTTCATCTGTCTTTAGTTCCCACATGAGATTAATCAGACACTAGGACTGAATCCACTTTAGAGAAGTGGGACAACATTTAGAAAGTAAATAAATTAATTACTTCAAAATTCGTGGTGCACAAACTAAAGATTGTCACAGAGTTGCAGCACTTGTACACCATATCTTTAAAACTGGAAAAGTTTGCACACTGGACTATGACACAGTGCTGAGTTTTCATGTTTTAGAGTTACAGTCATAAAAAAGAGAAGGGCTTTTTTTGCTCAATTTGGTTCAGTCAGTGTATTTGCTTTACCATCAACATTCTGAGTTGGCTGCACATCTTTGAAAGTCAGAAGGGAAGAAGTGACCTCTCTGTCAAACGCTGCTCTCGCAGACCCTCGCTTACTTGTGCCTAGAAAGACAGGGCTGTTGGTTATAAAATGGAGACTGTGATGTTCAAAAGCTCTCTTTTAGCTTATGAACTCTTGATTTTCTTCTCACAGTATCAAGTCCAGACAGAGGACAGCAATCTGCTTGTGCTACCAGTTCCCTAGAGTGGAAGCTCCCTGTTCTTCTGTTGCTGAAGTTTTGGGGTGGCCCAAGCCCTTGTGGAATATAAAGCTGCTAGATCAGACAGTGGCACAGTGTCTCTGGGTTACTGAGGGTAGCTTGCTTTACAGGCAGGTGCTGCAGGAAAGTAAAACAAGTAACACTGTGACAAAGTCATCACTGCAATGAGGATTTTCACAGTTTAACTGCAGGTTGCTGAGTCTGGTGATCATGGGGCTGAAGGCTCCTGCAGGGTCAGGGGGACATCTGTGGCTCCCCTGACAGGCCAGGCCCTGAGGCTGCTGGCTCAGGCACTCAAGTTGGATGCCTGAAGCTAAACAGTGAGAACAGCCTCTTTAGCCCAGGGTCTAGTTCAACCACAGAGCAGGAGCCTACTACAGCTGCTAAAAGAGCTGTAAGCTAAAAGAGCTCTTTGGCTGTCTGTTTAGTGCTGAGCTCATACCAGCACTCTGAATGCATGCTGGAACTCCTCAAAAAGGATGAGCATTAACCCAGCTTCAATATCCTGGAACCGCAAGCCATTATTAGGAACTCTTCCAACCAACCACTTTTCTGTTGTTGTCTGTTTGGGTTGTTTGTTTGGGGGTTTTTTTGGGTTTTTTTTGAGAATGACTGGTGTCACCGAGAGTTGTCTCTGTATCTTTCCCCTCCTTTTTGGATGGTCCCTCAGGACCAGGAGTGCTGTGGCCTCTAATACTTCCATAAATAAGTATAGAATATTTTTCTCTTCCAATGCTTTTCCACTGACTGATGAATTCAGAGCCTGTGCAAAAAGAAACAGAGAGGACCAAAGATACCAAGCCTCATCTCACACAGAATCTGCTGCTTTGCAGACTGCCCTTCTCTAGAGTCCTAGGAAACACAGTGAGGAAGAGGATGAGGTTGCTCACCCTGTGTGTTGCTCAAGCAAGAATGGGTGCCAAAGTCAGAGTCAGAATCCCAGGACCTGATATATATGGTGTATTCTTAGCTGTGTTTGTTTTGGGAGCTTTTGGTAATTTTTCTTCTAGGTTTTTGTCTCTCTGTTTAATTATCCTTTTCATTACTGATTTCCTGACTTAATCTGAATGTGCATAAATCTCCACCGCAGATTTATCATCTCTATAGAAAGCGCTTTCAGAGTGGTTGTGCAGCTTCCCAGAAAAGGGACACCGTTGGAAAATGAAGCTTTCAGATTCAACAATAAGCCCACTATTATGCTGATTTTTGCCAAGCTTTCCCTCACTTTTTTCCCATTTACTACAAGAGTGAGCTCAAGGCTTCTTTTTGTTTGTTTTTGAGCTTCAGTCATTCTTAAGTGTTAACCACCCTGCTCAAGTCCACTTACTCTGAAACATCAGACACTACAAGATATGGCTGTGTTGCTTCTGGAATCAGAAAATGCTCAGATTTTTTTTTTTTTCCAGCAGCATGTTTCTGTGAAGGTTTTAAACAGCCTCTTTGCCAATCTAAAAACCATATACATATATATTTATTTTTTTTTCTTAGAATATTGCACTCTGACTGTCACAGTCCTTTGGGGACTTTGTATTTTTAACCAAATGTAAGGTCTCAGAGAAGCAATTGAAATGATCTTTGATATAAATAATCTCATTGCAAAACAGATTTTTGTTTACATAGTATATAGTCTGCATGATCATAAGCATTTAATCAAATTCAGGTCTTGTCTGAGCAAACATAATGGCTATTGACTTATGTGTGGGTTGTGAATTATTCTTTCTGAATTTGACCTGCTTTGAGAGCTAAAAAAGATGCTGTCCGTTTTGTTTTTTTTTTTTTTTTCTTGGGATCACACAGGCGAGTGGAGAGGCTTTTCTATTTCTAAATTTTTTCTGAATGTTGAATGCAACTTTCTGCTGATGACATGTAGAAAGCCAGCCTCTCTAGGGTTTTGGTCCACTGTGGCTGTCAGAATTTTTTACAGTTATCATGAATTTTCTTTTTCTTCTTTCCATGCTTACACTCTATATAATGCTCTTTGGGATTCCACCCAGGTCCCTTGAAAGGTTCCTCTGTCTCTTCTTTGCTTGGCTGCTTTCTCATAAGCCAAGCATCTAAGCATCTATCTCCGCAAGATATATTCCTGTTAATCACTTCTGGTGCCTCTCTTTGAACTTATTTCCTCTAACATTCCAGTTTTTAACTGCTGTTAACAAAAGCCAGGATAAAACGTTATTATCAGTCCTTCTCCTGGCTTAAAAGACCTTTGTTATATTTATGCCCTAGATTAGCAACTGCTGCACAACATGTAATTTGCTGTTTTCCATATCTTCACCCTCAGATCTGTTGCCAGACCACTGTGATTGTTCTACTTTATTTCCAAATTTTTGTGTTGAATCAATTTTCCCTTGTTGTGAGCCAGAAACAGTTTTGAGCCAGGGGAATTTCAATTGATTTAATTTGTTGCCAATTAACAAACTCTTAATCACTTATTCTGGTACTGAAACCGACAAACTAATACATATTTGGAGAGACACACCTCAGCTCTCTTCCAGACACCTCTCCTTCCTTCTCCATGATCTCCTATTCCTGCTGCACATGGCACACAGTCCCTTTGAAGAGGCAATAGACCTCACCAAATAGCAGGAGATGAGGCTTTGCAGTCAGTGTACTGGGCAGGACTCAGAAAACCTGTGCTTTGTTTCTGCAGCTGAGAAGTTCTCTGCACCATTTCTTTCTTAGCTGCTGTCTCTTATCTCTAGTCAGGAAAAATGGCAGTGACCTGCTTCAGGCAGTACTTTAAAACTGATTACCAAGAAGCAGTCCAAGAGGATGTGGTGTTACTGATGCAACAGAAGCATTGGAGTCTGTCAGTCTTGTGGGAGCAGTAGGTGTTTGAAGGAGATAAAGGAGATAAAATATATCCCAATGTAATTGTTCTATTCCCTTTGCTTTCAGTTGGCTCCTGTTCCATCCCTAGCCCCTAAGACTAATCAAGTAGGACCAGATATTGAACCCATATAATACGTGAGGGGTGTTTTTCCCCTTCAAAAACAGTGACTTTACAAAGGCTGTGTTGTGACATCCTTCTGGATTACTGCAGCTCATTATCTGATGTTAGAGTATGACATGTTGCTTCTCAAGGTCCTTGTCATGACAGGTCACCAGCTGCTGGAGCTTCAACAACAACTGGATCTCAGTTAAAAAATCTTTAAAGAACGGGGGGTGTGGTGTGGTGTTTTTAACCCAGGTCATTTCAGTGGTCTGGACTGCGAGTCGGTTTCAAAAACTGAATAGAATAACAGATTACAGTGCCAGGATGGAGTCAGGGAGGCTGCCAGTGAGCAAGAAATCATTCAGACACCTTTTCTGCCAAAGTTACTACATTCTACAGTTACACCTGGAGTATCTCTTAATTTTTGTCATATACACTGAGGTCTGGAAATTCTTTTCTTCTTCTAAAAATGACAAATGGAGGCCAAGAGAAATCAAATTAGTTGTATGGGATCACATCAGAAATATGACCATGGTTGTGCAGGAAATACAGTGACCTAAGGATTTAATGCAAAATCCAAAGTTGGTGCTTTGAGCAGGTCATCTAATAGGACGCTTCTAATATACCCCAAATGTTCCAGCTGGGATGCTTAATTGTTGTTGCTTATCATTTTACCTTTTTCAATTACTAAACTCTACACAGAGAATGAACCACTGCAACGTGTGTCAACCATAAGGTTCATACTGCTATTTGGCATAAACAGAAGGTGAGAACTAAACTCTGGGCAGCTGGTGTCCTCTTTTTGCAAATGTAAACTCAGCATACAGTCAAATATGCTGCAAGTCATTGCAGATTTGCACATTTGCTGCTGAAAAACCTGGTAGAGTAATCCTAAAATTCTTTCAATGCTGCTGTAGAATCTGTGTCACCACGTCTGGAGATCACCTTCTAGATATTGGCCCATTATTCCCTAAAAAAAAAAAAATGTTGGCAGGTGTTGCATCAGCCTCTGTATGAAGAGCTCCTGTTGCCTGAAGATTTGTTTGAGGCAGCCATTCATGACCCCCACAGCAAAACAAACATTATCCCTATATGTTCCCATTTCAGCCTTTACTTTCAGTTGCTGTGGATGGCAATTTCCTTGTGCCAGCTTTTGCATGCACCTGAAGGCTTCAAAGCTGTTATTCCTCCTCCATTTGTTTACAGCTGCCTAGTACTTAGTGGGGATTCTTTTTCCACTTGTGTTTAGAACCCAGAAAACTCCCCCTCAAAACTGTCCATTTCTTACAAGAGTGGTAGATGAAAAAAAAAAAAAAAAACTACTCAGGAATTAATTTCAGTGTACACAGAGTATAAAAACTTTATTAAAAAACACATTAAAAAGTAGACCACTTAACTTTTGTTTAACTTCTCTAAAAAGATTTACAGTTCATCTTAAATAATTAACTTTAAGTCACAACTTTTTCAAAAGCCAGAAGTAAGGATCTGGAATGAAGTTTCAGTTCAGGTTTTTCTTCCTGCCACACTGTCACACAAAAAACCTACACTATTTCTGGCTGTTCTTATTTTTAGATTGTTCTTCATATACCATTTACCGTCATTGAAATTAATGAGAAAATAAAGAGAGTGACCTTTGGCTAGGCACATACAGTTTATGCATGAGCTAAACAGCAGGATCCTTTTTCATTCTTCTTTTTCCCACATCCTCTTTCTCCCTGCTCTCCCCCATCCAAATATAATTTGTAAAGCCTTTAGAGCCTTTCATCCTGTGTGTCTCTACTGTGTTCCTTTAGATGAATCTCAGGACCCTGATTCACATCTATTCTCTTGTGCTGAAAGGTCGGTGGCACCCTTGTTTTATGAATATAATCCACTGTTCTCCTGAACTTCAGAATTGTTTCCAAAACTCCCGGGCAAAATTCACATAGTTCAGGGTGCAGACAAATGTTAGCATTATTATAAAGAGCACTCTCCCTACACAAATACATGCCTGAACATTCCAAGTTACGTTGTTTAAAATAAACCAGCATTTACTGAAGATCTGAATAGTTTTGAAGACATGATTCCAATTGCACACATAATTCTCAACCTGTCACTGTAACGTTGACAATGTAATTCATGCCCAGCTTTCTGCAGCAGGTGGACAAGTCCATTTGACAGATACTCACTCAACGAAGCCACCGTGCCTGGATAGAGTGGAAAGTGCCCAGTGAGGTTTCCTGGGGCACCGCCGTCACAGCGAACCTTGCTCTGTCCCACGGTGGTGCTTTCCGGCCGGGAGGAAACGCTGCCAGCCCTGCCTGCTTTGCAGGGTGGGTCAGATGTGTTCTCATCATAAATTGCACCTTGAATGACTTTCAGCGCAGCAGTTTCAGAATCCTTGGTTGAAAACAGTAAGGCTCAAGTGTTGCCTCCAAACTGTGAGGGTGAAAGTTCGTTTCCTGGCTGAGGGGAGGGAGTCAAGTAGAGGTGGGGTATGACCAAGAAAGTCCCATTCGTGCCAGTTGGAAAAGAGGTATTGTAACCATTTTGAGAGGGAACACCATGATTTTCCAGTACTGGTGGCAATCATTGCTAACAAAAACAATATGTGTTTGGGTCAAGGGAAATGCTTATGACAGTGTAAGACACCAATGCTGATAGTTAATCCAGTTTGTAGTTGTTTATGGAATTGGGGGGTTGTTTGTTTGTTTTGGGTGTGGGGTTTTGATGGGTTTTTTTGTTTGTTTGGGTTTTTTGGGTGGGTTTTGTTTTGTTGTTGTTCATTGGTTGTTTTTTTGTTCCAAGTGTACAGTTGCACCTCTGCATTCTAGTGTTTAAATTAAGTGGACAGTTATTCATTGCTTCTTAATCTTTGCGTTAACAATCCTGACTGTATTTTAAAACACTTATTACTGAAAAACTTGTGGTAAATTTTTATATTCTCACTGTTTGCCGTGAGTATTCATAGAGATTTACAGCATCACAGAATGGATAAGGTTGGATCACAGTGGGTCATCTGGGCCAACCTCCCTGCTCAAGCAGGGTTATTCCACAGCACAAGGCACAGCATTGTGTCCAGATGATTCCTGAGTATCTCCAGAGGGAGAAACTCTACAGCCTCTGGGCAACTGGTTCCCATGCACGGTCACTGCACAGCAAAGTTCTTTCTCAGGAGGAAGTTCCTGTACATCACTTTCTGCTCAGTGCCTCTTGTCCTATTGCTCAGCAACACTGCGAAGAGCCTGATCGATTATCTTAGCACACACATCCCCCCTCCTCCTTTAAATATTTATACACATTAATGAAGTCCTCTCTTGGTCATCTCTTCTCGAGGCTGGAATTCATCTGCTGGCCGTGACCAATGTCGCCTGTTTACTTTCACTTACGGAGAAGTTCGTGAATAGTTCCTTGCATCAGGCCCACCGCTGTTCTTGCGCGTCGTGGGTGTTTTATTTGTGCGTGGCAAGCGGGGTACACATAAATCATGTGCCCGCGGCTGAAGCCAACCCTTGGGGCCGAGGGGCAGCTCTCGGCCCCTCACAACTCCCCCGTTCCGGCACGCAGAGAGCCCAGAACCCCTACAGCGCTGCGGAAGCGACGCCTGCGGC
>JANPWX010000331.1:2651899-2744082 GCA_024734555.1 Trochalopteron elliotii | reverse complement strand
CCGGGGAGCCGAGCGGAGCCCCCGGTGCCGGCGGAGCGTTCGGTCCCGAACCGCCGCCGGGGGCTCTGGCACGGCTGTGAAGGCTGCTGCCAGCGCTCCACACCGCAAGGTAGGCACGGAGCTTGCTGTGCCTCAGCTGCTGTTTCGGCGTAAATCCACCCATTTGGCGTTCTTTTTTATTTCTGCGAGGGTAAAAGACCGCCAAGGTGATGGGGGTGGTTTTTTTGTTACTGATTTTGTGTTTGGTTTAGGGTTTGTTGGGTTTTTTAAGCCTTTATTGTCTTTTTTACTATGCATAAAAAAAAATTAGTAGGTGTGGAATTCGTTGATAAGCAGTGGCAGCTGGCAGTACTCTCTTACTCTCTATCAGAATGCAATGCCTCTTTTGTTGAGCTGTAAATTAATAGTGTAAGCTCCTTCCCCACCCTCAGCCTCATCACTTGGAGGTGTGAATCACTTGTACTACCAGATTTGTTTTCTTTAGGAGAACTAACAGGGACCACAGAAAATCCATCTGTTTCATTCCAGGTTACATTCCACTGGATTGATTTGGTTGATTTCAGCTTAAAAATGTGCTTCAAGGCAACTTAACGTCTTCTGTGGGATTTTTTTTTTCTTTTGTGAAGTTTTAAATTGAATTACCAGCGTATGCAAGAGGCGTTTTTCTTCTGTTTCTTGGAGCTCTTAATGCAGTTATAAAGTATTTTCCAAAACATGGTGATTCAAGAAAGTAAACTAAAAACTTTCTACACAGAAAGTGAAAAACGCTGCTGCAGTGTAGAATGTCAGATTAACTAGGAACGTATTTACACTGTCCATGAAAGAAATCCTGGATGGCAACCTGTTGAATACCACTAACTAGAGTCTTCAAGCTGCTGCAAGCAGGACACTGTGCCCTTGCCACAGTTGTTTCTGTGAATGCAGTCAAAGCGTGCAAATGCAGAATGATTTCCAGGTCAGAACAGGTTGATGAATTTAGTGAGGCGCCATCACAAACTGCTGGAGCTGAACACTGCTGCTAGGCTGTGAGTGTTCTGCCACTAATTGTGCTGGGGAAATGGAAGGAGTTTGGCCCTTTGAGAGCAGCAGGATCTGTTAAATGTAATGAGACACTAATCAAGATAAGGCTTATACTGTGTCAGGTGCTGTAGAACTGTGTAAGGAGGTAAGGTCACAACTCCGGGAAATTTACTGTATAAAAAAAAATCTATGATTAAGATGAATTAAACTAAGTACCCTTCAAAATGTCCTCAGGGTTATCCTCCAGTGAAGGGTCTGTTTCCACAGTCCTTGTGCCTAGGCAGATGCCTGAGAAGAAATGTGCTTGAGAATGATTGTTTTGTCTGACGTACATAATGAGCCTAAAAATTGAACAGAAGCATCTTGCTGTGTTAAGAGAGGTTTGGTTCTTATCTAGTCCTTCTTGCTTGAAGAAACGGAAACAGGGCTATGTCAGGACATCTTCCTGCTGTTCTCCAAATTTTAAGGAAATGCTTGTCTGGACCTGAAATTGATTCAGGCCTGTTTTTAAGAGTGTGTACAAAGTTCCCGGTGGCCTGCAATGTGTTTTATATTTTCTTCAAGTTTTTTCTCTAGCAATCATGAAGTACCAAACCTGTGGCTGTCAGCAGTTGTAGATAGCCTGTGTTTGGTATTAATTCCTGCAAACTGTTATGTTTGTATATCTTTTCACCCCCACACACGGCCTCTGTTGTCATTCTAAGGGACTGTGTTTCTCGGTGTGATTTCAGAGGCCACCTCTTAGACTTCTTTAGACACTGTTAACAATGTTAGTCATGCAGAATACAAAAAAAACCCCACCTCAGTCATGTTCTCAAAACAATCTGCTGTGGTGCTTTACAAATGTGAAGGAAAGGTCAAACTCCACTTTTCACTGTGCACTGGAGGATAAAAGTAAAGCTGTGTAGTGACTTGGAGCAGAACACCAAGGGGCAGTGAGACTTTGCACGAAGATCTAGAGAAGAAAAATAACAGCTGTTAATTTTAGTTGATTTGTAGCTAATATCAAGGATTTTATTGCCCACGTTACTATTGAGAAATATGGCTCCTGTCTGGTGCTGCTCTCTCCTCTGTTTTCCTGCAGTGCTCTAATGCTTCAGTTTCTCTCTTCCTCCTGCCTTCCTTCCTCAGATGCTTCACCAGCTTTCTCACAGCTTTCTTCTTCTAGTATAAATAGAAACAGCGGTGAAATACCTTTATTTTAGACTGGACACCTCCTGTTAAAAGTTGTTTGAAAGCAATGCTCCATGTCATTATTAAATCAAAGAATTTGGATCCTGAACTTCACTGAGATTAACAGGGGGCTTTGTACATCACACCTCTATGCCCTGTGGGTTTCTGAGCACCTTGAGCTTCAAGATGTGCAGCATTGTTTAGCTTCTGCTTTGCATTGGCAAGAGTCTCTTTACAGTCCTCAGAACGGTAAGCTCTTGTTTTGGAGAGCGTGAGATGAGGGGGAGTGTAGTTACCCTGGGGGTGTATTTGTCAGGATTTTTGGCAGGACTTTTACTTCCGATGTATATATGGGAGTGGCATGGTGGCTGCCTCCTACAGCAAAAATGTTGGCCCTTATGGCAGTCCTGTAACATGCCAAGGACCAGCTCCTTGCCTGATGTAATTTGATAAGGTGGTCAGAGGAGCTAAATGTAGCTGGCACCTTGACCAGTGGTGTGTGCGAAATGCATTGTTTGGTTTCAGTGCCCTCGTGGGAGCACAAGGAATATAAATTTTGGGACGTGGCACGGAGCTGGGGAGTGAAAACTGCCACTTTTTGTCGGTTTGGTTTCATGGTATGTGGGTGGGACATATGTGGAAGAGGGCAAGTCTGTCAGCTGTAGCTCTTGTTTCTGGATGGAAGTGCAGGAATTCCCTAGTTCTGGATATGGCTTAGAAGAAATCTATTTTAGGTTATTAGCTTCCGCTGTCATTCCTGCTGAAAGTTTGTCCATGTGAAGCTTGTTTAGAAACTGTAATGAAATCAGTGGGCAAGTCCCATTTTGAATGTGTGTGTGCCTTTGCATGTAAAATCTGGGAACTGAAGTGACGTTGGGGTAGGCAGAGAAGTAAACATTTTTTCCTTCTGGGAAGTTGTTGGTAGATGTAATTAACTCTCTTTTTTTTTTTTTGTGGGAAACTTCAGAAACAGGCTCCAAAATTAGAGTCTAATACTGGTTTCTCAGTATAAAAGAAGTCTTTTTCTTGAATTGGCCATCTTATACTTTGTAGGCGATGCCAAATTTGCTCAATTACTGAAGTGATTATTAAGCAACAGTGACAATGGTTTCACTTATTATCCCAGTACAATTACACTTTTACTAGATGTTGTACCAGAAAAAGCTCCTGATGATTTTCTGTTTGTACAATAGTGCTGCAGACCCTAATTACGGTTTGGGAATAAAGTCAAAACTCTGCAAGTGTTTTAAGCTTCTCTTGTAAAACAACAGTAATATAGAATGCCAGCCCATCTTTTTATAATACAAAAGAGACTAAAAATATGCTCTGCATGTACATAGTAGGAAAGGATTGTGGCATAACATTTTCAAAGCTTGTTCTTTTCTTGGTTTGCTTTTAACTGAAGCTCTGCAGTTTCTTCAAAAGCCATGAGTTACAAATGAAACTGCAATACTTTGTGACTCCTTGTCCTTTCCTTCAGACAAAAGGCCCTTTCAAACCATTGTGGAACAGGCACTGATTTTCATGTGGTCATTCAAGAAAAGGATAGCGACTGGCCTTCATAATAGGCCTTTCAGTACTCTGTCGAGTGGTTTGCTGGCTGAAAAAAATGCCTATGCCAGTGTACTGTGTCTGGTATTTAAATTACTGATGAATCTAATCTCCCAAGTGTTGGAAAGGTAAGAATTCAAATGGCAAAGACGCCTCACCTGTTTGTGAATACCAATGTGCTGCTACCCAGAGTTGGGGACAGATTTTGGCCTGTATGAACTGGTAGAGTTTTATTTGATTTTCTTTGACTGAAGGTCTGTTCTATTTGGTTTTTTTTAAGTAGTAACTTAAGCTGGTGTTACTGTGAACTGTGTTTCTGAGGGGGTTGATGCTGTTTTATGTCCTGGGTGGAGTTGAGCAATGTTATCTGTTTGTGCTATGCATAGTCAAGTGAACTGTGAGCATGATTTCTTGGAAGGTGGCTCTACTTGAAGGTTGTGGGTGTGTTTCGAGTTGACGTTCAAGAAGCTTCTGCCACTGTTGTGTTGACAGCTCAGTCTCAGGGAGTTATCTTTCTTTGCTGGTAAAGTCAACCTGCCTGGCAGCATTTCCAAATAAACACCTTGTGTTTGGGGTAGGTAGACTGGTGTTTGTTGGCCCAACCTTGTGTAAAATACATGCAAGAATTTATGATGCCTGACTGAGTCTTATCTGGAACACCACCAAAAGATATTGTTGGTGCTGTGAGATATTTCCAAATGAGGATAGCTCTTCAGGATCCTGGCTAATTTTATTAGAAACGTGTGCCGTACTTGCCCTGAGGGTTCAACCCTGGCGTGTCTGCTTGAATGCTGACTGTTGCACCTGGCTTTCATTGCTGCAGAAGAGGGGTTCATAGTGGCAGACCAAGACTTGAGACTTTCTCATTGGTTAGGTACAACTGCCAACAGAGAGTATTTGGGCTCTGGATGGCGAGCTCAAGCACATGCTCAAATGATTGTTTCAGACTAAATTATTTACTAATACATAAAACCAGCTTTGAGAATGTACTGTCCCACACACATCCAGTTTGTGGCACTACACTTAAGTTATTCCCTTTTAGTATCTAAATTACAGTGCTGTGTATCGTTCTCGGTATAAAATTAAATGCAATAAAACCGTTGCACGTACAGTTTGGGTGTGGTGGCACTTCTCAGCTGGAATGTGTTCAGAAGCTGTGGTTTATGGTAGCACTGGAAAACCTACAAGTCCCAAAATGTCATCACTAGGGGACTTCTCCTTTCTGTGTTGCTGAGGGAATAGCTATCTTACACAGTGATACTACCCTGTGTAGAACTTCATGTAGTGATCTTTAGGACAAAGTCTGAACAAAGCGTTGCCTTTTCTGTTTCTGTTTTCTACTAATGACTTAGTTTTGGCTAGAAATTGTTTGGAATTGGCTGATTTGTTAAGATGCTGTCATGATGTTGTGCTTTGGTGCTAGAATTGGAAGCTTGTGGTCCTTGTGCTGGGTGTGTTGGAGTGAGAGATGGTGTGGAGATAGACTGCACAGCTCTAAGGTGCAGGGAAACTTCATCTGTTCCCACAGCTGCTGAAGTCTCCCATGTGCTGCATGTGCTTCGTTACTAGGATGAAAGAAGGAAACCTACTTCTTGTTAAAATTCTTGAGGGTTTCTTCCTCTGCAATAACAAAATTATGTTGTATACAAACACAGTGGAAGCCAGAAAGGATTGGATAATTCATCCGGCCAGCAGAAAGGCAGCCAGGTCTGAAATGTAAGGAAAGAGCAGGAGAAAAGGAGTCAAAAGATCAGATGTGTGCTGTCAGGTGCACAGAGCTCTAGTGCAGGTGGGGCAAGAGGTGCCCTGAAGAGATCTGAAGTTTGAGGCAAATGCAGATGAACTAGAGCAGCCACTGTGTGAGAAAAGTGCCTGTATGCTTGTGAAGAGAGCAGAAGGTGGTGGTTGGAAGAAACCCTGGTGCGGAGGAAGATTGTGCTTTTTGATACAAGGTGATCCAAAATGTGAGCTATTGGGGCTGCATCACCGCATGGCTGGTAGCCTCACACATTTTTCCTGTTGTGAAAGGCATGAGCCCTGAAATAGGTGCAGTCTACATCCTCTGTAGCTGAGTTTCTGGACAAGAGAGATTTCAAACTAAGGTCCTGTCAGACCTCTGCATGTACTGGCAGTTTTGCAGCACTTTAATGTGAGTAGGAGTTTGGTTCTGTGTCCTTACCCAAGAATATGACATGAGAGTCAGCCATGGAGCAGGGTGCAGCAGTGTGCTGCCATTCGTTCCACTGGGTGCTCAGTCCTGAAACTTCTCACTGTTCTGTGAGAGGGTTCAGAGTCCACAGAGTTTTTTAGGATGAAGGGTACTCTATAATGGGAAGTGTTGTACTTTAATTTGTGGTAAAGAGAGTAAGCCTACAAAACTAAGGAAGTTCTGAACAAGGAAAGCTGTTTGGATGCGGATACCATCCCTGGAGGTGTTCAGGGCCAGTTTAGGCGAGGCTCTGGGCAACCTCATCTAGTGATTTACATTCCTGCCTGTGGCTTGGGGGTTGGAACTATGGGATGTTTAAGGTCCCTTCCAACTCAAACCATTCTGTGATTCCATGATTTGGCAGTCTGGGAAGTCGCACTGCTGTTGCATAATCTGGCAAGGGATAGTCATGTATGTAAATTCATCAATTGCATTGCCATGAGTACAAGGAGGATTGCAGTGAAGAGATGACTCTAAGGGGACCTTGTCAATGTGTATAAATATCTAAAGGGAGAGTCCCAAGAGGGTGGAACAGGTTCTTCTTGGTGGTGCCGAGCAATGGGACAGGAGGCAATGGGCAGGAACTGATGCATGGGAAGTTCTACCTGAACATGAGAAGAACTTCTTTACTGTGTGGTGTCTGAGCACTGGAACAGATTGCCCAGGGAGGGTGTGGAGTCTCTTTCACTGGAGATATTCAATGGCCATCCAGACCTAATCCTGTGCAGTGTGCTCTAGGATGGCCCTGCCTGAGCAGGGAGGTTCGAACAGATGACCCACTGGGATCCCTTCCAACACAAGCCATTCTGTGATGTCGTGACAAAGAATGATGAGTTTCCGTTTCCTTTGCTTCTGGGATGAGGTTGATGTTGCCATTTTAACACCTGATTCCCTGCTCTGAATTTAACCTGTATACAACCATGATTATTTTGTGCATTACCTTACAGATGAGGAAATGTTAGAATTTTTTAATTGCTGTCCCAGTGTTGGATTTCCAGAGATGCTAAGTGCAGGAAATTGCTATTGCAGTTGTGTACAGTCAACTCCTCTAAACATCAGCCTGTAAGTGAATGGTGGTGCCTTCCAAAGCATTTTAGTGAGAATTGCTAAAAAGCAAAACATGATTTCTTAAGCTCTAACAAGGGACTTTTTAAATGAAAGAGGGATCATCATGTAGTTGCAAGGTCTATTAAACTGCAAAAGGGTTAGTCATTACCATTGTTGCCTCATATTAAAAGCATGCAACAATATAAACTCTTTAGTTAAACTGAACAGCACACTTTTAAACTACTGTTCACTATTTTAGGTGAATAATATCTTCTTCCATCCAAAGAATTGCTTGGCCTTGTATTAGAGATTTCTGTGAATTAAAAAACCCCCTCAGGATTGCTGTTACTGATGACAAAACGCAGACATTTTGTACGATGGTGTGGTACGGTACTTCTGGGCTGAACTTGACCTACCTGTGCATCCTCGCTGAGCTGGCTGTGAAGTCAGAGCCCAGCTCTGCAGAAGTAGTTCAATAGAGGGAAATGGTCAAACATGTGATAGCAAGGGCTGTTTTTCTGCAATGCTGAGACACCTGGGCAAGGACAACTCACTTGGAAGGTCTGTAAGGGCAGAGTGTGGTGAGGGTGGTTCCCCACGTGTCTGGGAGCGAGGCTCCTGCAGAGCTGCGTTCCTTCTCCAGGCCTCTGGCTGACACGGGGAACCGCTGGAGCGGCCGCCAGCTGGGCTGCTTTGCAAGGGCTGGTGCTGTGTGTGCTGGTCTTGTGGGATTTTGTCTTTAGACAGATTTGGTACCAGACTCTGTAAAAGGCTTTGCCTTTTGCTCGTTTGGGATCTTTTCTCAGGAAGGGACCTGAGGGACTCTTATGTGTTACATTTTTGGACATTTTCGGTTTCCAATACTAATCACAGAGCTTTGGGAAGGATTCTGCTGTTAATTGAAATGGAAGATACAGCAGATGGACCCCTTAAGAGACAGGCCATAAATCATTAACTGTCTGTGTTAATTCAAAGTTAGAAAGGTATCTGTTCATGGATTACAGTTGAACACCCCCTGCCTCCAAAAAACAATGAGCAGCACAACCACAGAAAGTTCCACCTTAATATAAGGAAGAACTTCTTAACTGTGGGAGTGACTGTGCACTGGAGCAGGTTTCCCAGAGTGGTATTCAATATACCTGGAGATATTCAGGAACTGTCTGGATGCAATCCTGTGCAGTGTGCTCTGGGATTACCCTGCCTGAGCAGGGAGGTTAGTCCAGATGACCTACTGCCTTCCCATCCAACCCTACCCAATCTGTGACTCTGTGAAAAGATATAATCATCTCACTCTTACTTTGAAATTTGATAATTTTTGCTTTTAATCCTCAGCTTTTACAGTGTGCTGTATTACTGAACATACACCAGGAGTTGCTTCTCTGGCTTCTCAAGTTCATTGACTTTGGTAATTCACTAGAGGAAGTGTACTTATGTCCTAAGGTGGCTGAGAAAATTTTAGTATTTAATATATTGGTGATCAAGGTGAACATGAGGTGGTCAGGCAGTGTGCATGTTTGAAATCTGCTGCTATAGATGTTGAGGGATTTGCTTACATGTGAAAGCGTCAGTTGTTCATGCCGAGGACTGGAGTTATGGGTGATGTTGAGCAGAGCCCCCACCATGAAGGTCCATCTGTGAAAGCCAGGAGAGCTTGTAAACAAGAAAGATAGGTTGTAGTTACTGGGTGCCACTCCTCTCTTCTACTGAAGCAGCAAATATCTTAGGCAGTAAAATGGAAAAATAAATAACATCAACGTACTGTAACTTTGCAAAGCTAGAACAAACAGAAGGCTGATAATTCACATAGCAGAGGTTGGGCTAGAGATGGTAGCTTGGCCCCATGGTGTGCATGTCATGTCTTCCATGCAACTATCTGTCATTAAATGGGATGTTACTTTTCTTAGTGGACTGTAAAATATTCAGGTCATATCTTGTGGGTGAGTGGTTATTACTGGAATAAACTTTACTTTTGGTATCTCAAAGGCACTTGGAGCAGAGGTGCCAAGTCATAGATCAGTTGCTGAGGCTCAGTGTCAGCAGTAAATGCATGCTTGTTCCTAGGAAAGTAAATGCAGACATGAATTCAGAATAAATGATCCATATAGAAGATGCTATGCCAATAAACTGAGGCAAACTCCAGTTTGCTTTAACAAAGGGTTTATCTGAGTTCCCTGAAGGCATTCCAGATTTGCACCAACACCTACTTGTTTTTATCCAAACTTATGAGCAGAATAGAAAACCACACTGTATTTTTGCATTATTTTACCCAGTTTCCTTCATAACTGTAATGCTGACACAGGCATTCCAGCTGAAGCCCAGACTGAAATAATTTAAATCATCACTGAAACAGTCTTAAGTTTCTGCGTGAGAAATTAGCTTTAAAACTTCGGGTGTTATTTTGTTATTTGTATGTCATTCCTATGAAAAGGCTGCTTTGACGAACAAATTCCTGTTTGTGGAACCTTCTGTCTCAGGTCTGTGAGAGCTGTGTTTTCCCTTGTGATGTGAAATACCACATGAGAATGAGATCTCATTAACGCTCATGGCTGAGTCTGACCAAGATCCCCTGGGTAATCTTGCTCCTCCTTCCTATTAGAGCTTCAAAAGAGGCTAGAGTTATATTTACATTTGTAAATTGATTTCATCCTTCATTTTTGTTCATTATGATCCTACTCTTAGAATCTGAATGCACAAGACAAGGGTATTTCTGCATTCTAGGTGGGGAAGGGTTGGAGTTTTATGTAAGAAGGAATGGCTCATCTCTGTGCTGTACAAATATTCTTCATGGTTGTGTTCAGCTTTTGTAGGACTGTCAGGAAGGAGAGAAGTGTGAAACTGCTTAGGTGATGGCAGTCTGGGAGTTCTTAATCCTCCCCCTGTCCATACACCAAGGCAGTGATGATGCAGTGAAGTGGAATTGGACTTGAGGATCCATTGCTGCTGCCTTGCTGGGCCCTGGCATGGTGCTGCCTTTCTGAGCAGGATGCAGTACTCCCTCCAATGGGTGATGCAGAATGAACATCCCTCTGCTGGGCTACTTCCCAGTAAAGGCTCCCGGCAGGTACTCTGTTCTTTGACCTCACCAACTTACACTGTTACAAAGGCACACTTAGCACATGATATTGTGTTGACAAACAGTTCCACTTTCCACAGCGGTGGTGTGATGCTTTTTCAGAAGCCCAGCAATGGTGGCAGCAGACCAAGTTCCCTGAAGCCCCTTTATGTCTGTGTCATAGTGTGACCTTCAGGGGGCAGCTTCAGATGTGGTCTCTACTTTGGGGCTTTTTGGTGATTTTAATATTTATTTATTGTAACCTTTGATCTTGGGTACTGCCCAATAAAACCCAGTATCAGCTGGATGTCAGTAGGAGGAAAAGTTGAAACCAGTTCTGCAGGGTTGAGCTTTTTAATGCACTCTGTGACTCCCAGTACCTGCATACTGTGGGTCTTAAGCACAGGTCTGCTGTAGCTGGGCTGTTTTGCTTTTGGCACTGATCTCACTGTCTTACCTGTGAGACTAAGCTGCTGTCTGCTAAATGGCAGCATAAACAATATCCACAGCCTTGATGCATCCACCACACATTGGTTGTGTGCAGTAGTCACCCTTTGTCTGCTATAATAACCCCTCATTCACTTTAAAGTATGTGCCCTCAGACATATTTTCTCTGCTTCTGCTTATTTGAATAAGCAAATAATTTTAACTTTTAAAAAAGGATCATTTATGTGCTTTTCTTTCTCAGAATACGATTATGTCTTGAAAAGTTTGTACAAAAATATATAGATTGACTTTGCTATTAAGACAATGTCTAGTTTTGTTTTGGAGCAATTTAAAAAAAATGCTTTATAAAATGCTGAATAAAAACCATTTGACAGAGTGAGGACACAACTGATTTTGCTTAAGTGTGCAAAGTAAGAAGTACTGCTTCCTTCAGAAGCTTCTCTCCTTCTGTTGGGAAGCTGAAGACTGATTACATGGAGGATGTGCCAGTTTGAAGACAGTGCTGATTGCACTTGCATGGAAAATGAGCTATTTCAGCTGTTGTTCATTGCAGAAACTGTAAAAAGCTTGATTGTTCTGATGTGCTTTTCTGACCAGAAAATAACATTGCGGATTTTTTTTTCAATTTAGTTACACTTTTTATCATCAACATTTAGTTATAAGGTTGTGTTTTGTGTATATGAACATACTCAAATTTACTTGGATCCACACTGATATTTCTAATAAATCCATGGGTGTTATTTTTAACTTCTTAGCAGTTATGCTGTCTGAGACCCAGTATTTTTGAGTTTTGAAGCCTCGGTAAGGGGAAGCTCTCCTGACAGACTGACCTTGCAAAAGTGGCAAGTAAAACTCACAGTGGACTCCCAAGTGGCAGCAAAATTCATTTCAGAAGAAGGCAGTTTTCACAGTGAGGCATGGAGAGTTCACAGGTCGTACAGAATATTTTCCTCGCTCTTTTTAGGATCTTGTGCCCCTGGAGCATACAGATCCCATACCTCCTGTAGGCACTGAACACATCCTGGCTCATCAGGTATCAGCAATTGCCTTAACTAGGGCTTTCCAGGTTCGTGGTGTTGCTTGCTTACATAATTCCCACAACTCTCAAAGAAAGAAAGTAAAGCAAATGTAAAAAAAAAAATCCACCTGGTTTCTGTTTCTGGGCTAGGCTACTGTACAGATCCAAACAAAACAGAATTGTAAATCCTCTACAGCTTCTTTAATGGACATTTTCTTCCTTGGGTATTCCACTTCAGTACTCCCAAAGGCTTTCTGTTTTCAATATGGTTTATATTGAGCAACTTCTAGGATTCAGCACAAACTCATCAAGGTCAGAAGCTGGAATCTTGACCAGTTATGGCTTCTGTCATCAGCCAGTCTCAGTAACTCCGAGCTGGGATACCTTTTCAGGTAGACTTTATGTGCATCCTTAGGGCAGGGGAGAGTGGGCAAATCTTAGCTTGGAGTATGTTAGGGAGTATTTCCTTTATTAGTGATGATAGTGAGCTATCATTACCATTTGGCTAAGGATGTCATGTAATTTTTTTAATATTTCCAAATGTAGCTTCAGAAGTCCTCACCTGCCCTTAAGGGGAATAATTTTGGCGTGTGGGCTCGTGTTTCAGGGAAAATTCTTATCTTAATTTTCAATTAGCTGATCTTGACAAAGTACACAGACACTCTGAGAACTTGATTATAGCATATATGTCTGAGTAGCTATTCTGTTGCTATCCCTGCTCCACCAAAGGGTTCTGCAAAATGAAAGGTGTCCTTTTTTATCACTTCCAGGCTGAGATAGATAACTCTTAAGACAGTCACTCTGTTGCTGTGTAATGAATGAGTTTAAGTTGTTTTTCATGAAGTTAACTCCCAAAATAAGGCATTTTTGGAAATTGTGGATGAGTTTCTTAGTGAAGAGAGCTTTCCATGAGTCTGTTAGGGTCACAGACAGTGTACCTGGTTATGGTACAGTTGGTTAGAGAAACCGTCTTAGTTTCTGAGAGTGGAGAAAACTAAAATAAATGGAGATATCTGTGAGTCAGACAGAGATTGAGGAAAGATAAACACATTGAAGTAAAACATTCCCAGCTGTGGAAAAAACTATCTTAGTCCATCTATCAGAAGTATGGTATGTATATGAAGCAGAGAGCAATTCTTGTAGGAAGTAGAACTTGTGTTGCCCTATGTTCATTGTCTGAGAACTTGTGCTTCAGTGGGGCCCACAACTCAGTCCTGTAACCATTTTAGGCTCCTAGTGGGTCCAGTTCTTCTAACAGTGGAGAGATTTCTCATCTGGTGAGATACTAGGTGTTCAGTGGTGTGATGTTGAATTTCCAGTGTCATCTGGCTCACCTACATCTGTGTTACTGATCTATTCTGGCTCCAGCACTGTCAGGAGGAATTGGCTTAGGCCTGTAATGCTTTGAGTAAATTGTCGACTGACGTTACATAGGGTGATTAAGAGACTGAAATAATGAGAGATCACTGGTGGGAGAATAAAGGTGCTTACAGACAGCTGAACATGAATCCTATCACTTGCCAAACTGTGATATCGTTGTCTGACTTGTGTCACTGAACAGAAATCTGGTATGGGATGCAAGGTGGTTTGGTTCTGAATTTTTATTTGGTTGTTGCCCAATCCTAATGTCAACAGATTTGTCTCTGGCAAATACCAAATGAGGATGGGTTTAGACAAAAAGCTGTATGCTGCTTTACAATCATATACATCTTTTGTTGCAGTAAGAAGTGCACGTTGTAAATGTCAATGTGGATTGTCCTCTGAAGGCTGGATCCTGCTGAGTGTACTTTGCACTGCATGCCCTGGCTGGGGTTTGGAACTGCAGTGCACAAAATGGAGCATCTTGGGTTAAAGGCAGGCCGAGTTCAGCTTTGGAAGTTGTTGTTACTAATTGATACTTACAGGATCTTACCACTGTTGAAGTGTAGCAGTGACAGACAAGGAGAAACCCGGATTTACTTTGACTGCAGCAGAATTTACAATCTATGTTGGCCATAAGGCTGAGAGTAGATGTTTTAAGGTCTGACTCTCAAAGGAAGTGAGGTTTGCTTTCCATGTGCTAAACAGCTGCATTGGCAGTTATGGAAATGTGACTCACTAGTTAGGCCAAAATCAAAACCCAGAAAAGGGCCAAAAAACCCCTTTTCTGTGCCATAATCATCAACAAAATCTCACGTTTTTGTGGACCTGCAGACTGTAAATAGCCTTTGCAGTCATTCATATCAACGTTCAGAAGATCCTCTGCCTGTGCTTTCTTCTCACCTAGATGTTCCATCAGTGGCCTCACCAAAGAAATATCCTAAAATGAAGGCTGGCTGTCTATAGTCCAATGTTTCCTTGTGTTACCAGCATTCATCCCAGCTCAGTATGCCTCTGATTCCACTATAAATGTAGCTTTTAATATTTTTTAAAAACAAGCAAAAACCCAACCCAAAACAGAAGCCAAACAAACTATTCTTAACAGACTGACAACTTACAGTTAATTGCAGTCACTATATGCAATATGGGATATATTTAGCTATATATACTACTGTAGTCACTATATACAATATGGGATATATTTAGCACAGTATTTTGCACAGGTCTGCCAGTCCTATTTAGATGGGATATTTATTTGGGAATGGAGGGATTGCAGGTTATGTTTGCTGTTAGTGTCTAAAAGGCTCATGGGTCTACAGTGGAATTAGAATAGTGCAGTGTTAGAGTTTTTGAGCTCCTCTGTGTGATGGGTGTGTTGTGAAATCCTGGGTTAAGGCTGTGGTCAGGGTTAGACATCAGAAAAAAAGGGGTCAAAGGCCTTGTTTTACTCTTCTGAAGAATAAAGATTCCTGTAGTATGAGGACTCCAATCTAGAGTGTTATATAGCTCATGTTATGCTTTGATTCTGCTCTTTAGGTTTATTAAGGACCATGTCACAATGAATAGCTGTTCTGATCTAGGTTTAAACTTTGTGTCTGGTTCTTCTATTGTCACATAGAATGTTAATACCAGGATTGGGGAACTGCTGAGAAAGTCACAGCTCAAGATGGGGAGGGATGAAAATGCTTGGTGTATTTGTGTGTTCTGCAGGGCTGTAGCACTGCAACGAGCACTGATTCCTGGCAAGTGTTTGGGCTTAGGTTGGTTTTGGTGCAGTTTGTCACCAAGCTCTGGTGGATGTGCAGTTTGGTGATGTGACATGTGAAGCTCTGTGTTTTCCCTCTTTGTACTCTGCAGTGGAGGACAGTGTGTTTATGGTTCTGTGAGGGGGTGTCATGTCATCTCCATGCACATGGCCTTCATCGGCCATGGATCTGCCACAGAAGAATATGGGCCACTCTTTTTCAGTCCATATTCTAAGGCCTGCAGAGTGACAGCATGCCTTCCTATTTCAGAGTCTTTTTGTTGTTTGAGAATAAAAATCACTTCAAGAATTGACCTTCCATTATAACGGGAAATTACCTTGAACATTTGCATGTTAAGCAACAGTATTTTCTGTGATGATACATAAGTGAAATAAGTTTCCTTTTAACTGTTGTACCTTTACTCTCCATTTCCTTTCTCCACCCTTGAGTCATTTTTTCCTGAGCGCTGTTTGATAACGTCATGGACCATTGAGTAAAGACAAAGTGATTTAGGAAGGTGATCAAACTGTGGAAAGATGTCCTGTGGAATTAATCAATTTTTTTCATGGTAATACATCTCATTTGGTCAAATTTGATAGATGTGGTATTGCTTGGAAAGAACAAATCTTTACTGCACCCAGCAAAATGGGGAGGGTTTATAATTTTACATATAGCATACAGTTGGCTGTCTGCTATGTTACTTTATGGTGATGCAAAACAAGAACTTTGGACTTCAATTTTTTCCTTATGTTCTTTTGTCTTTTAAAATAGTTTATAATAATAGCTCTCAAAAGCCAAATCTTGCCCTTACTTGCCCCAAAGAAAAAAACTCCTGGTAGGGCCATCACATAGGCCTCCTCCCCAGTGCTTGGTTGGGTTATTCTGCCCAAAGGCAAGGAATTGGCTATGCTTCCATCACCAGATTTCCAGCCCCTCTATTCATCTCATGGATCTGTGCTTGTTGTATAGATTCCAACACCCAGAAATGCTCTTTAACACTGACATGTGTGAGTACTTGTATTTCTTCATCGAAGCATCACATTTTAAATTGCTCTATTCATTCCTTTGATTTTGAACATAACTGTGACTCAGCAAGCCATGCAGAAATGTGTGTTTAGATTGTAATGGACTTTGGGACATGAGCTGTGAGAGTCTTTGTTGTGGGAGCCTTTGCCAGGTGAAGTGCTTCAGGGAACATCTGGCTGTTTTGGATGCAGAAGCAATTAAGGCCTTTCTGCCTTGCTTTAAACTAAAATCTATGATGCTGACAGGACTTACACAGTCTAAAATTCGTTTTGGCCTTGGCAAAATATGTAGTTTCAATAAGGATAAAATGAATTAAATATGACAGCAGTCACACACTTCTAGTCTGTATGTAAAGTGAGTACTTCGTAGTACAGAAGGAAAAATTTGTCTGTAAAGACAATCCAGTCATGGTGGCTTAGCAAAGGCTGATTTCAGCAGTCAGGATGTTCAGAAATGTTGCAATATTCTTTTAGGATTAGCTGAAGGACTCCTAAAGAGATCTTATTCCAAAGCAAACAAGAACCAGTCTGCAACTCACTTAATAGCTGCCAAAGAGGAATAATTCCTGTCTGGCATGCATGGTAAACCATAGACCATGACTGCCTTGTCCTCACTGCACAAGAGAATACAAAACTTCACTACTTCCCTGCGCCAATGAAATTGGGAGATCAGTTTCCATTCATCCGTGTATGGATGTAAACAGGCACTCAGTTTTCCATGTGGTTGTGTGTCTTTAACGTTGGGGACAATTCCTCTGAAATTTATATGCAAATCAGCAAAGGCCTTGTATTACAAAACAAAGTGCTGGTGTCACTCTTTGGGTTTCCCTTTGTTTCATCTGAGTTAGTATTCTTGAGATGATAATGTTGTTTCTGGAGAATGACCACAGTGAAACTGCACTAGTGCTGCTCAGAGGGGTTTGATTAGTAACTGCTGCATTACTGTAACTTGCACCTATGGCTCTCTGGCATTAATGATAAAATCGTTTTCATTGCTTAAGTTTATCTTTCTGCACATCCCATGTGCTGGCTAGTTTAAGCTTAAAATATGTGCTTTAAAAATGGGTTTGTTTCAGGGAGAATTGTATGTGTGGTCAGGAATGGGACTAACAGCGAGGCTCAGGTGGTTGCCTAAGCTTTCATGGCAGTGAAGATAGGCCCTTAGAAAAGATAAGCCCTGTAAACAGGTGAAGGCACCCCCACGTGTTGACCACAGCAGTAAAGGAATGAGGGATGTTTTTCTCACAAAAGTCTCATGTGAGAAGACAGTAAAGCAAATCAAGAAAAAATTAAGTACTTGTTTGGGTTTTTTTTTAACTTCCAGCTATTTTTGCAGGAAATACAGGAGTCTATTGGAGAAGACAGAAAAATAGGAACAGAAACTGGAGTCATTTGCAGTGGTAAGATACTTTTTATCTCTCTTTGCTGATCATTCAGATAGGAAGGTTCTTTACTTACGGGTCTATCAATGCAGTAACAAGAAGCCAGGAACTTTGGGGCTGCTTTCACCAGAGCAGTGCAGTCTAGTTGAACATCTTGAAAGCTGAATCATGGGGAAATCATAGAGTGGCTTGGGTTGGAAGGGACCTTAAAGATTGTCTTGTTCCAAGCCTCCTGCCAGGGACACCTTACACTAGACCAGGTTGCTGAGAGCCCCATCCAGCCTGACCCTGAACACTCCCAGGGATGGGGCAGTTTTGTCTCCAGAGTCTATCATTCACCATTCTGCATAAATTCCTCTCCTTTGTCTTCTTTCTCTATGTCACTAAGTTGACCAGCTTTTATGCTATATGGTCCTACTGCTGCTCCTCACCATCTCCTCATCTTTTGTAATTGTTTGGACCACTGTGAAGATGTAGCATGTTTTGCAACTGCAAGTTCTGCTGAACTGGTATTCTGAAGTCATATCACATTAAGTTTAGTCCAAAGTGCTGTTCAGAGGGTAGTGGAAAAGGGTAGCTTTGTAGTAATTAAAAAAAAAAAAGATACACATATAGACTACAAAACTGAGAAATGGGGTCTCTGCAATTGCCTAATTTTAGAGGTGGTCTAAACCCCATGTTTTTTGTCACCTGTTAGGAAGAAAATATTTGTTTGAACACATCAAGTAATTCCTTTTGCCGTTTTGTCCAAAGGAGGCGTTTCTCTGTGTCCAGCATGTAGAAAATCATATAAGTCTGTTCCAAGCCTGAATCTAAAAAGTGGGCTAATGACCTCATCCTTCTGTGTAATTCTAATGGAGATCACCGTTTTTTTTCAAACCTCTGTAAGGTTCTCTAGTTTCCTTACAGCTTAGGAAACCTGGATTGTGTCCTCTATAAATGGCCTCCTGAGAACTCATCACTGAATCACTTAATTCCTCAATTTTAAATCTGTAAAATGAGATAACAATACCTCCTGCACTTCAGCATGGGTGTCAGAATGATAAAGACTATTATGTATTGAAGTTTCTGAAATGCTCAAGCATTATAATAAATAGATTGAAAGAAAACTCATTTCATTTGCACATTATTTACTTCATGCACCCTGTTTCTTTGATGGAGGCAGTTATGCTGTTTCTTAAGGATTTCCTTTTTGCTTCAGACTTTTTACACAGAATTGCCACATGGCAAACTTTCAAAGCTTTTGGTAGTGGAAAGCTCCCAGGGGAGTGGCTGAATAGAATCAATGTGGTAGTTAATAATTCAGCACGCTGAACTCAGTGGTGGTGAGCTGTGTGACTTCCTCAAAGGAAAGAAGGAAAAGATACGTGCCCAGAGTAGTTCTTAGACATCTGCTGATCACAAGTGTGGCCAAGTACATGATGAAATATTGCTTGTCTGGCTCTGAGCTCTGTATAGTACAAGCAGAGTGACTCACCGGGTCAGTTTCTGACCAGAAGTTGAGCTGTCAGAAGCAGATGGGCTGCCTAGAGAGCGAGATATCTTGGAAGCATCTCCACCCTTGTCAGCAGTGTTACACAGCACATGGATTTCTCAGAAGCAGTCATTTCTGTGAAAGGTGCTGGTTTTTCAGCTGCACTTTGGTCTGCCACACCAGAATGATGCCTTGTGGCCCTGAGAATAAGGAAACTCGCTGGCTTGGTAGTAAAGATCCATATTTGTGAATCCTGTTCTTGGAGGGTCAGTAGTAGGGAGGTCAGTAAAGTTTTTAAACTTGCAAAGGGATTGTTTTTCAGCTCTGAGGAGCCTTCAGGTTGCTTCTAAAAGATGGCTGTGTGTAAATGTTCTTTCTGCAAATGAGGCCAAAATTTTTAATCAACTTTGAAAATCTTTTCCTGTAGTGCCCTCCACTTCTTATGCCCTCAGCAGAATGAGAACAAATACTTCCTCAGACTGTAGTTAGGATGAGGATTATACTCAGCTCAGATATTTGGAGGTAAAGTGCCCCACAAGTGTCTCGAGAAATAAGAGTTTTTGTAGACAAATACTGGGGCAAGTTCTAGATCAGAGTCTGAGAAGAGAGTTCACCAATCTGAGGTGGGTTTTCAGTTTGACTCGCTGTGGTGAGTTCACCCTGGCCAGCAGCCAAGCACCCACACAGCTCCTAACTCACTCCCTGCAGCAGCTCTCCACAGGGGAATGGAGGAGAAAATAGGGAGAATGAGAGACGATTCTTGAGTTAAAAAACAATTTAATAGGTGAAGAAAAGGGGGGCTCAGGGGATGGAAAACAAGCAGAGCAAGGGACATGGCACACCAGGTGATGGCAGACTGATACCCAGTGAGTCTCCAAACAGCAGCCAAAAAACTTGCTTGAAAACAAACCCTTTTCTTCTTTATCCCAGTTTTTATTTATGAACTTGAGGATACATCACATGAAATATCTCTCGGGTCACTCTGAGTCAGCTGTCCCAGCTGTGTCTGGTCCCAGCCTCTTGCCCACCCTCAGCCTGGCTGGGGGGTACAGTGGGAAGCAGAGGTGGCCTTGACACTGTGCAAGCACAGCTCAGCAACAGCCAAAACATTGGTGTGTTGTCAGCACTGTTGTAGCCACAGAGCCAAAACACAGCACCATGTGGGCTGCAATGAGAAATTAACTCCCTCCGTCAGACCCACCACAACCCCAAATCATACCACTTTTTTAACTTAATTCCTTTTTCAGTACTACATTAAAAAGTATCAGAAGAACAAATCCTATTGTAAGATCTTAAGAACAGAGTATTCTTGATTAAAAATGTTTTCTTGTACATGCAGATGTGAAATTTTCATTAGAATCATGCACACTTCTGAAACAGTTCAGAAAGACTCATAAGAGTTTGCTGAAGTTCATTTTTTGCTGAAAAGTGTCTCAAAAAATAGTTTCAGGGAATTCAGTAGCACTTAAGTGCTTGTTTGAATAGGGTCTGCATATTCAAGCTGACTCTACTGCAAGAACAGTTCTGGAGAAATTTTACCCAGTGTGAACATCACACCCCTGTCAGAAATGGGTAATTCTCTAGCTGCCCATAGGTGCATCTTGTTACTCTCTGTGTAAGTATGTAATTTTGTGCCTTAAAATAATCAATTCTGTGAGTCTTATTTATCCTGAGACTGGACAGGTAAAATGCTTTCAGAATTGCATCATTAAAAATTAGATTTATGGGGTTATCCTAAGAAATGGAAAAAGTAAAAAATAAAAGATTTGAAGTAGGAATGAAATCTTAGTTCACTTCTGAACAAAAATCAGTGAATGGGCCTGTTCTTCCCTGCAACACCTTACTTTTGGTTATGTATGCTGCTGTCAGTCAAAAATAACTGGCAGCTGTGTGATGCAAAGAGTTCAGGTAATTCAGATTAGAGCTGACTGATTACTTTGATCAGTATCAAAGTCTGAAACTGAAAGCAAGTTGAGCTTTCACAGAATTTTAGAGAAAATAATTGAGATTAAAGAAGATTAAAGAAGGCTCTCGAGTTCTTGAATTGATTCTTTTTTTTTAGGGTATTTGGCCTGCTCTGTTAATGGTGGCCCTTCTTTATTCCACTTTTTCATATGAGGAGAGATAAGATTTGTTCCTGATAGTGAAAAGCATTACAAAACATACACAAATGTGTAGCAGCCTGTCTAGTGCAAATGTAAGAGTTCCATGCAGCCACCTCCAAACCTCTTACTGAGTTAGCCAATGCTGTCATTCCAGGAGAGAGGTGACATTATGGTATTTGGTTGATCATGCAGTAAGCACAGCGAAACTGAAACTCCAATGTCTTCATGAGAAGTTCTGTGTAATTTCTCTTGCCTTTTTAACATTGAAGCACTGATTTGAATGAAACTTGTATGCTGGGGAAGAGTGAACATACTTCTAAAAGGCAGCCCACAGTGAAGGCAAAACAGAATTGTCCCCCTCCAGTATATTTTGAAATGGTTCAGCTGTAAAGGTTCATGATTAGAGCAGGTGGTTTTTCTTTGCCACTGATAACTTCCATTTTTTGTTCCCGCTGTGGAGCAGGCAGTTGGAACAGGTTGGAAGAATTATGGAAGTCTTTGTTTTCAGCAGCAAAGGAACAAATGTTCTCTGAGGCCACTAGGATGGAGTGTGTATTCTGCTAGAAGGGAGGATCAAGGCAGAAATTTGTGCCCTGTCCAAAAGCCAGGTGTGTGTGGGGATAAAGTGGTGAAAGAGTTCTTGTATTTTTCCTCCAACTGCACAGTTCAGGCAGTTTAAAAAGAGCCAAAGCATTCCCTGTTTGCTGTGCTCTGATTGTGAGCAAGGTGTCTGATCTCAGTTAATGAGCAGAACCCCTGGAAAAATAGTGATAAAGTTCAGGTCTTGGAAAAACTCTTCCTGTGTCAATATTATTGGGAAGTAAACTGCATGTTTAAGGAAGGCAGCCAATGGAGCTGAATCTCATCCTGTGTAAATTGAGTCTCATACGTGGGTCTTTTTTTTTCTTCGTTATTGGAGGGTTCAGATATTGAGAAACTGTAAGTCCAGCTCTCTTTAGGAAAAGTCCTTGGTTCTGTGGATGCCAGTGACAGACCTCTGTTAACCACAGAATCCAGTCACAGCTCACGTCTGCTGCCTGCAGAGACAGCCCTGCTTGTTTTGGTGTGTGGCTAAATTGGAGATGTGAATTTGTGGCAGCTCTGACTGTGCTTTTGTCTACAGTAAGAAATCTGTGTGGGTGACTGCCAGAATTGCTCATTACGAATGAAGATGATAACTTTGTGCATGGCTTCATAAAAATACAGTCAAACACTGTTCAGGAGTCACCTCTGCCTTTACTTGGTGAGGCTCTAGAATAATGAAGGAAAGGCGTGACTGATACAGCTCTTCACTTGATAATAAATGCTGTGGTCAGCTCTTCTGTGTCTGCACAAGCCACAGTAACTTCCTGCTTTGTTAAGCTGAAATTTGCTTATTCCAGGTTTTGCTGTAATTTGGACTTTTTGGGAAGGATAACTGGCTAACAGGGATTTCAATTAGCTTTTGAGGAACCTTTGCTTAGCTGGTGTTTGAGAAATGTTTTGGTTATGCTGAAGTAGCTTCACCAAACCCCATCAAAACCCATTTGATTGGGAGGTTCCTAGCTAGCTCATTTTATTGTCTGGCAGTTCTTACTGCTGACAGGATGGTTAGAGCTGGGAGTTTGACATGCTGAGACACTGGCTTGCTCAGTGTGGTAACTGTTAACCAGCACTGGGTTTTTGATAGCGCTTACATGCAATATATAAGAGCTTGTCAGTGCTGTTGTAATGTTGCTAATTAACAGCAGTGAGAAGAGAGACATAGCAGTTAAAGCAATTTTGAGATTCCCATACAAAACATGCTTTTTTGTGTGCTTGTGATGGATTGACCCTGGCTGGATGCCAGGTGCCCACCAGAGACTCTGTCCCTTCTCTCCTCAGCTGGGTAGGAGAGAGAGAAAACATAACTAAAGATTTGTGGGTCAAGAGGACAGGGACAGATCACTCAGCCATTGCCATCACAGGCAAAACAGACTAGACTTGGATAAATTAGCCTAATTTATTACCAGTCAATAAGATAATGAGAAAAAAATCCCTAAATTTTAAAGCACCTTCCCCCCAGCCCTCCCTTCTTCTCAGGCTTAACTTTACTCCCCAAGTTCTCTAACTGCTCCCCAGAGCAGTGCTGGTGGATGGGTAATGCGGGTCATGGTCAGTTTGTTGGACATTGTGTCTGCTGATCTTTCCTCCTTGGGGGAAGGACTCCCCACACTCTTTCCCTACTCCAGTGTGGGGTCCCTGCTATGGAACACAGCCCTCTGTGAAGTTCTCCAGCATGGGTCCTTCCCACGAGCTACAGTTCTTCACAAACTGCACCAGTGTGGATCCCTGTACTGCACCAGCAAGAGACCCTTCCGATGGGGTGCAGTCCTTCAGGCACAGCTTGCTCCAGAGTGAGCCCCCCATGGCATCACAAGGGCTAGCATGGGCTCCTCTTTCCAAGGGTCCACAGGCCACTGCTAGGAGCATTTTCCAGTGGGGGCTTCCCAGAGGGATACAGCCTCCTTCAGTCATCCACTTGCTCCCATGTGGTGTCCTCCACGGGCTGCAGGTGGATCTCTGCATCCCTGTGGACTCCCATGGGCTGCACCACAGGCTGCAGGGGAATCTCTGCTCCGGTGCCTGGAGCACCTCCTGCCCCTCCTTCTCCACTGACCTCGGTGTCTGCAGAGCTGTTCCTTTCATATATTCTTTCTCAGCCCTCTCTCCACCTGCAATTGCTGCTGCACAGCTTTTTTCACCCCACCCTTCCTAACAGAGGCACTTCCAGTGGCTGCCTGCTTGGCCAGCGGCAGGTGTGGCTTGAAGCTGACAGGCATCAGCTGTCAGACATGAGGGAAACCTTTGGCAGTTTCTCACAGAAGCCATGCCTGTAAGCCCCTCCACTATCCAAGCATTGTCACACAAACCCAATACAGTGTCTGAAACCTGCTGGTGTCCATGTTTGCCCAAGAAAAGTGGGTTTGGGCATCCTTTAGAACACTGAGAGTTTCAGCTGGTAGGGCCTGCAGTGGTAACTAGTAACCTAGGTAACTACAAGTTAGAATTTAATTTGATGCTTTTGAACATTGAATTCTGTGAAGTAACTAGTATGTTACCTTATCCTCCAAAGCTGTGTTAAATATCCGTTTTCAGAAATTCTGGATAGATGCAAAGTAAAGGTTTGTCCACAGAATTTAATCATTTTGTGGATTCTAGCATGCCAAAGATAGATCGCTTCCAGTGAATGGGCACAAACAGGTGAGCTGAAAGAATATGTATCTGTGCTGTAGAGTGTAACTGAGCTTACTTGTCTTTGAGAAAAGTACTGTAAAATAAGACATACTTTTATTTTCTTGAAAATGTTCCTCAACAAATAAAGTATCTTCTTTTCATTCTGTTGACAACATTACTCCATTTGCTGTCCATATGTCCTAGCTAGTCAAACAGCTTTTTCTTTGGATTGCTCTTGCCAAGTTAAGAAACTTGTACTTTTAAAAAAGGCCCAAAACCTTAATATACCTGTCTAAACTGGGACCTCAGTTCATGCATGTCAGCAACACTGCATATGCTATTGACCTTCAGAAGCAGAAAAGTTTTTTAAGACTGTCTCCTGACTGTTGGGGAGGGTATGGAAGGTGGGACTGGTCAAGCACTTTTGCATATTTTTTGCAGTATGCAGTCTGCATTTATTGACTGTACTTCTACAGTTAATGTTGATGTAGATGGGTAGTGTAAGTTTCAGTTGAAAAGAATAATGGATTTCTTTTGGGTTTTACCTCTAAAAAGTGCAGTTCAAAGTTCAGTAAATGCTCTAATGGCCACTTATTCATGTGTAATAGCAATTAGGTTGAAGGACTGTATGAACAATAAGTAATTATGGGTGAACTTATTTATGTGCTTTTGTTGTTTCCAGGAATACCTTTTGTTAACATCAGAAAATCAATGTTGTCCTTGGCAGTGGGAAGGTGGGGGAGGAGAGGAAGACTAGCATTTGTTGTAAATCTGAGACTATCAAAATGTCAGTGGTGGTGACAGTGTAGTGTCTGATTCTGCAGGTACTGTTAATATGGGAATACTGCTGGGCCTGTGTCTGTTCATTGTGGATATACATCAGGTCATTTTACTAGAGAAACTTGTAAACATTTGTTAGAGCTTTTATGTACGTATGTTTTGTGTGTCTACATATGTATATAATATATAATAATTTAAATAGTGTTCAGGGAAAAATTTGCATCTTCTTCAAAGGAGCTATATGAGATGACTTGGTTATAGAAAATGAAAGGCTGCATTTAATTTCAGTGTTTGGTTTTGGAAGGTTCAGACTGCTTTGGCACATTTAAATCAGATATTTACCTTCAAGCATATACATAAATTTACTGACTCATAAAATATGCTTACATATACTTTGAATGTATGTTACTTACCTGAGGTCTCACCACACTAGGGCTTCTTCAGGTCTATCTTGCCTCCAGTTGAGCACCTGGCTTTATCAGTTCTCATCAGAAACCCTTTATTCAGGGAGCTCTTTCAGAGTTCTGGTAAAGTGCTTCTTTTCCCCAAACTCACTGTAAACTTGCCAACTCATCATGACTGTGGTGCTTCCTTGTGTGCTTGGTCAGGGCAGCTCTGATGACTTCTCCTTCTCTGTCTGCAGCTGGGGAGGCTCCTGTGGGACCAGCAAGCAGCTGGTTCAAGTCCACATAGCTCTTTGGATTCAAAGGATTATATTTGCTGAGAGTCAGCTTTGCACATCTAAAACCAGTAAACTGGTTCTTCAGAGATGACTGAGCAAGAAGGAAAGCTGACGTGGAATTTGAATACTTAATAGAAAGAAGGCTGAAATCAGAATAGCTCCAGGACCATCTTTGAACTTGAGGTTTATTCCAAGATTGAAAATTTACTGTACTGTACCAGTCTGCTGGTAGAAGTTTGATTCCTTGTGATAATTTATTTCTTGATATCCAAAACAAGTATGAATTTGAACACTTCCTAACGTTCACTTTTGTACTTCTGCTCTTACTGTTTAGAGAAACCACTGTGATTGAGGCAAGCAATGCTCCCACTTTACATACTTCCCTGTTAGCATTCCCAAGCCTGCTCTTGTAGCAGTCCACATTTGGGCAACCATGGAAGCAAATGAGCCGACGCTGTCTCTTGGCATCCCATTCTGAGCTGAAATCAGAGCCAGCATAAATGGCTTAATAGCTCAAGTCCCTGGCAAGAACAACTTGGAAGATAATTCCTCGTTTGTAGAAACTGAAAGTTAACCTTTCTTGTTGTTTTGCAGGAAGGTCATGCAGATGTAGAATTTGAGTAGATTGTTTTTTGCTATTTCAGTGCTCTTTATCTGTATGCTTAGGAAGATATTTTGAGGTGTTTGAGGAAGAGCAAGAGGCTAGTGTTTATTTTGGCAAGTCTTACTGTGGAGAGTGAGTTTTCTCAGTCTGAATTTCTTTTTCCAGAACCCCCATCCCTCCCTCCTGCCTATCAGAGAGAACCATTTTACTGACCATGTAGCTGGATTCGTCTATTGTCAATTGGGCTCAGCTCTACTAGTATGATATACGTAGTAAAACAGGGAATCCAGATTATGCTGAATCACAGTGATGCTCTGCAGATGTTCCTCTAGGATGCCAGCCAGCAGAACACAGGCTCTAGGCTTCCAGCAACATTCTCCTGCACAGAGGGAAGGATATAGAGCCCCTGGGTGCAGTCCCTGAAGTGGGGAGCATCAGAAGCCAGCAAATGGATACTTTATCTTGAGCAGCCACTGGGCAGTTTTGGTAGTTATGCAGTGGTGCTGGATTTCCTACCTTTGGAGCTCTGGAGTGGGGATATGCCTTTGCTGGCTCTTACCTGCTTCTAGGAGGCTAATAGATGGGTCTGAGGGAAACAAGAAAACTCTTTAGAGAAATCCTCTTCTTTTAAGAATGGCCTAGGGGTTAAAGTACTCTTCTAGTGTAGCAGCAGGCAGGTTTGTAACAGGCACTAGATCTTCAGTGTCTGTAGGCTGGAGACATTCCCTTGTCACTGGGCTGCTGGGATGAGTTTTGTCTGTCTCTTCTATTTGAGCCATTTCATATTCTTTATATAAACATTTATAGAACAGGAGTCCTCATTTTTTCCAAAGTTCCAAAGATTTTAATGAGTTGATAATTTCTTACTGTTAAATGAAAATGCTTTTCTCGCTTGTCATGAGCGAGCACCAGCTCGTTCAGTGACACCAGTCTCTGGGGAAGCCACACTGAAGCCTGTGTTAAAGAGGAGCTTGGCTTTGATAGGACAGACCCAGCATTCAAAGACTGTGCAGGAAGATGGTTTGCTGAGCAGCCTCAGCTGTAACCGAGGGTGAGTTGTTATCTGTGGACTAGTGACAGAAAATAGAGCCAGAATCTTTTGTGATGTCAGTATCAAAAGATATCGTTATATCACTGAATACTTGTAAACTGTTTGAATGAAATATTAATGGAGGTTGGGGAAGATGCCAGTCAGTATCTTTCTTTTGACCCTCTCTTAATGTGACCTTGGTAAGGGCTAGAGCGTTCTCTGCAGGATTCTCATACAGTGGAGCTGCAGCACCAAGTGCAGGGAGGACCTGAGGATCCCTCAGACACCACATCTCTGTGAGAACACAAATGCCTGTGGAGCCTGCATAAGCAGTGTTCTGGCTTCTCACACACTGGAACTGGGAGAGGGATGGAAGTAAGTCAGCTGACAAGAGGGGAGAAGCAGAGGCTCTCCCTGGGTTACGTGGATGGTACCATGTCTGCTTAGGAAAGGGAGAGCATAAACAAGGGCAGAGAGCAATGGATTTTATCAGAATGAGGTACAGAACTTAATGGTGCCCAGCCATTTTGTTGCAACACTGGCTGGACATGGCAGTGTATGTGATACCTCCTTAGAGCCATTCCTGCCCTTGGCAGAAATCTGAGGAGGATAGAAGACAGTAGGGCATTGATCCAGGTACTGAGGACTGTCCTTCCTCACATATCCCACTCTCAACTTTGTCCCTTTTTCTTTTTTGGCAGATAGGTCTGTGGTCTCTCGGATATGGACTTTGTAGTGTTAAACAGCATAAGTGAGTGCCCGATGCGCCACTGCACATTTTCCAAACCTTCACCCCTTACTGCCTGTTTCCAGGCAAGCAGCCTGCAAGGCTGTAGATCTGAAACATCTGCTTCTTCCTCAGACCACATAGTCAAGAATTCAGAAATCCTCAGGAGGAGGTGATAAACAATTGGGGGAGCATAAGCCTCCTTTCTGTAGGAATCCAGAGCTACATGTGAAATCAGTGAGATGTTTTATTTCCTGCATCCTGTTTCCAGATCTGCAGCCGGTAGGTTTCAGGCAGAGTGTGCTGACCAGTAGAGAGTCTGGCTGCAATAGCTGAGGAGGAGGGAGAATGCAGAGGCAACAGCTGCATTCTGTGATTGAGACAAGTGTGACCAGGGATGGTAGTGGGACTGGACTCTGCAGATGGGGAATATTCTGGGATGCATGGGCACTCTCATACATGTGTTTATGCAGGCATTTAAAGGAGAGGATTTTGAAGGCCTCAGATGTCATGAAACTTACCTGGGGTGCTTAACTAGTCTGAAGTGGCTAATCTCAGACTTCCAAAAACCAGGAAGTACCAAATGATGGTGTGGATAGAAAATTTCTACATGCAGTCATTAGAAAGATACACAACAGGACTGGAAAACACCAGTTCTGTATTAATGACATTTTATGTTGGTTTTACTAGGTATGTTCATTCCTAGTGACACAAAAGGCTAAAAGGACAGCTGTGAGGACACTTATTAATATGGCCTGGGTGCTCCTGACTCTGGTTATGTTTATCCATTTCATTATTATTTTTATCTTTAGGCACGAGACTACGACAAATAGAACATCATACCCTTTGCTAATCTCAAGATACTGAAGACAAATGTCTGAATCATGGTATTCCTTGTAGTTTCACTATCAGTGGCATGCTGAAGTTTGCCCATTTGATCTAATTATCTTTTTCTTCTATTTAAATAAAATCTGAGTGAAAACCAAAATAATTCCATTCTGAAATGCTCGAATTTTGGAATGTCACTCTCAGACTTTTTTCAGTCTTTCTGGTGCAACCATATTAGCTTAAAACTGTCAGAAAAATTGCATTCATCTCAGGCATGTGGTTCTCCAGTAGCATTTCTTTATAACGAGAGACAAAGTCAAATGTGAAATGGAGGCCATGTGTCTCTGATTCTGCTGATTTGGCTTTTACCAAATGGTAATGTGGATGGGGCATGTGGATGTCTGCAGGCAATGCAGTGTAATATAATATATATGGATGGATAGGAATCCCATTTGAAAATGAGATGTAATTCTGTAGAGAAGGTAGAAATAGAGAAGATGAAAGCATAGTGCAGGCTGCTACAATCTCATTAGATACTGTCATGGTTTAATCCTAGCCAGCAACTAAGCACCACACAGCTGCTCATTCACTGTCTCCCCATGGGAGTGAGGTTTGAGTGGCAGAGCTTTGTATGCAGAGCCTGACATCATATGATACAGAATATCCCTTTGCTCAGCTGCCCCAGCTCTGTCCCCTCCAGTTTCTTGTGCCCCTCAGCCTCCTCGCTGCTGGGGTGGGGTGAGAGGTAGTAAAGGTCTTGGTGTGGAAGAAATCTGGGCAGTAACTACAACAACCCTGTTTCCCTGTTTTGTAACTACTGTGAAGAAAATTAACTCAATCCCAGCCAAAACCAGCACAGGTACTTACCCTTTTTTTTTTTTTTTTGAAGTTCCTCTAAAATTGCGATTCCTTTGTTCTGCCCATACCTGTCTAGCTTTTTGGAGCTGGGGGATTTTGACTGAACTATTTGGAAATGAGAAAACAATCTTTAATTAAAAATAGAAAATCATTAAAATTCATATTCTGGTGTTGTTCTACTTCATAAAAAAATTCGAGTGACAACATAGTTAACTCTAGTTTCTCTTTTAATAGACAAACTCACTCAATGACTGCAATTAGAGAAGCATTGGCAAGGGTCAAGTCAGACCTGGAATTTTTAGTTTGCTGAGGTAGTATTTCCTTATGAAAGAAAACAGTTGCAGCGGGCAGATGAGGAGCTATGACAATTTTTGGAGTGTAGGAAAGCATTCATCCATAAGCCTACAGAGGAAAAATCCCCCCAACAGCAGATTATTATGTGCTGTTTAATAGGGAATTTTCTGATCCCCCTTGCCAAAGTTGCATTTTCAGATGTCAGAAGTGGTGGAGCAGGTGTCACACACGGTCTCCACTCTGATAGACTTTACTGTGACAGGGTATTTTTACAAATTGTATCTTTATGGCAGCCCTTATGCTTTCATAAACTACTTTTCCTCTCGGTGTATTTGCAAGGAGATTTTTTTTTTGTGTGTTGTTAGGAGTAGGGAGCATCTGACAGAGTTTTGAAGTGTGAAATTTAAATGTGCCAGGTTTTGCAGCAGTGGCAAGACACAGAGTTGTTGTTGTGATTCTTTGATGCTTGAGATGCAGGCAATCTCACCTGTCCACGATGTTGCATAGAATGGAGTGTTTGTCAGCTCTTCCCAGGGTCTGGCTGGCTGGAAGGTGTCTGTGGGCCAAACACCCCTGGTGCTGGTACCAGTGGGAAGGTGGTGGGCATTCTTGGGAAGCTTAACACAGCAGCAGTGGGATTTCACTGCTGCTTGGAGACAGAAAGGAAACTTCTGTGAAGGCTGTGCAAGCAGCCATGTACTTTAGGCTGTGACAGGTGAGCTCTGACATGTTTTTCTGCAGTGGTTAAAGGCCGTTCCTGTAACTGTCTGCCTGCTGGACGTTGCTGCTTACAGTTAAGGTCAGCAGGACAGAGCATGTACCAGCACCATAGATGCCCTTGTTCAGGTTCATGGTAGCTTAAACCTGCATAGACTAATATGAATTGCTTCATTTGGTAGGGGAGAGAAGTAAAACTCTGCCAAAAGTAGTCCAGTCGTCTCTTGCAGCATTCCCTTGAATGCTATTGAAGTGCTTCATTTTACAAGGCGAGTAAAATATCTCATTTGGATGTGTGTAATAGCTTTAGAAAAAACACCCTGTTAGTATTTGAAGTCAGGATGTAATGAAAAACTGAGAGTGATCTCCTGCTCCAGGTAGTGCATTTGGAAATTTGTATCAGAAATTAATGACCCATTTATATAAGGGATTTTGTAGTTTGTTGGGGTTTTTTTCATTAATTTCTTTTTCTTGGAAGTCTTTTGACATGATTTGCAGTGACTTTTCAGGAGTAGAAGTGCAAGCAGGAGAGGGTGGAGAAAGACAAAGCATGTAAGCTGACATTTCAGGCTGAGAATCCCTCATATGCAGTATGTTTTGTGTGTTTTAAGTTTAGTACTTGTACCAACTTAAATCTTGGCCAGTGCAGAAAATCTTCTGTCAGAGATCTTTCTCCAAACATTCTTTTGTGTGCATTCTGTTGGTGACGTGTGAACTCTTCTCCACTGGCTTTAGGTGCCTTTAGGGCTCAGCTGAGGGTCCTATTCTGATGTTCCACAACTTGCAGAAAAGCAGCTTTGCTGAAGAGCTCAGGATGACAATATAACAGCTCAAACTTAGATCCAAGCTTGGAGATAAAGCTTGTAATCTTCAGTGGAACTATTTTGTTAATAAAATTATGGATATGCTATAGTCTTTTGCCACAGGATTAGAAACTAAGTAAATACTGAGATTAAAATAACACTAGAGAAAAAACACTAGTTAAGTAATTAAATCAGCTGGTGCTACAATGAGGAAATTAAATTTGTTAGCTATTGGGTATAACCATAAAGGATGATGCTTTTAAAAAGTAGTGCAGCATTGGCATTTTCTTTTTAATGTATCATCTGTATTTTATGTAACAAGCAGCACTGGACTGAGTTATATAAATGAGCAAGTGCTTTATGCATGTTATTTCAATTATCTGTCCTTGGAGAAGGTGAATGAAAAATAGCTCCAACTCAGATTTAGCATCTTCATTTTGACAGTTGTAATATGCATATTAATGAAGTGTGTGAAGTGTAGAGAAATGGGTCTGTTTGTAAAAGCTGGTGTACTCTTAGTTCTTTATCTTAAAAGGAAAAGAAAAAAGAGAGAAAGGAAGAAAAAAGCAGAGGGTATGTTTCATGTAGCATGTCAGGTCTTCTTGAAACAGCTTGCAGTTGCAAGCTAGCTGAATCAGCACCACATTTACTGGTGGAAGGCTGTAATCATAGTAACACCTGCAGTGTACAGCAAAGAAGAGGCATATCAAATTCTGGCAAGGTGTTGAATGAAGTTTTTATGTCTGGTTTTAAATCAAGTCAGAGCATTGCTACAAAAAGTAGAATTGGTTAAGTAGTAGGGTTTAATCAGCAAAATTAATTTAAATTTCAGGAATTATTTAGCTAGTATCTTTGAAGAAACCTTAGTTGAGAGGCAGGAGGCTTTCACAAAGTGTCATTATTTGGATTAATTTGCTTCATACAAGGTGCAGTTTTAAAATGTACAGTTTTGGTATTAAATTGATATGTTTTAAAAGAACTCGAGGATTTAAAGTGACAAAGATATTTTTGTATTACTTATTAGTTTTTATAGATGATTAAACTGTTAAGGCCAGAAGAGTTTGTTAGCTCTTTTAGTGAGCTTATTTCTGTGCTGTGTGTTTGGTTCTTCAGGAACAGATTTTTCTGATTTTGTTAATGTTGTTATGAGGTGCTGGATTGGATTACGTGTATTTGAATCAGTATGCAAGCGTGCATTGATCAGTTGTTTCTAACATTACAAAATCTGCTTAGTGCTAGATACAAGAGCAAACCAATCACGTTCCTTAACTATCCCTTACCATACAGGTATCTCTTAAACAGAGAATAGGACCCATCCAGCATGGCTTTGATGCCACTAGGCAGAGGCCATGCCTTTATGAGAAGCAGCAAGGGACATGAAGACTCAGAGTAATTTAGAGCTGACTTTTCCAGTCTGCATGGGAAAATTGATTATCTGTATCTTGTGTTCTTTGCCCCTTTGGCACGAGGAACAGCTGACAGCAAAAGACAAGAAGTACCTTAAGAAAAGGTTGTCTAGGGACTATAGGCTACAAGCATTTCTCAACACCTTTGTTTTGTTGTTGGAACACACTAAATATTGGAAGTGGCATTGCCCTGAACTTACCTTCTGTGTGATCTTCCTGCCTGCTCTGTCTAGATGTTTTTAATTCTGCTTCTAGCCTTTGGGTGGGCTTGACAAAGAAACTAATTTGAGCTCTTTCATTCTTGATGTAAGGAGGGGCAGGAAGGGCAACTTTGTGCTCTGAGATACCAGCAGACAGTAAGGCCTTCAGAGTGACATCGTGGCCCAGTTGCCAAGGAGGTTTGTCAAACATAGTGAGACTGCAGTCTTGGCTAAGCATTTGAGCCACTGACTTAATACAGGTAAAAGGTATTTGAGTTCTAATAGAACATCTGTTCATGGTATAGTAAAATGGAGATGGCATGAGCAGCCTTACTCATTTCCAGCATGTTTTTTTAATAACTTGCAATAGAAATGGTTACTTTTGTCTTTTGGCTCTTCATTAGACCAAAATGCAAATGAACTTCTTCTTATTATTCCTATTATCTCTTCCCCATATGCTTCCTCAACTCTCATCTCTTTAGTTAGGGAATAGGTGTATACAGAAATTAATTATAAAATTTAAATGTTGTCAGTGAATACTGTAAGAGAAGTGCATAATTTCTTGAGTTTGAACTCCGCTAAATTTCTGTTTTAAAGAAGAAGTTAAGGGAGGATTGTTTAAGGGCATTAAAGGAGTTCTGGAAGAATTTTTGGAACATGTATCAGTCCACATAACAAATGTTCAAATGGGGAAAAGGAGGTGTTCCAATTTAAAAACTTAGAATGAACTTAAGGGTTCATTCTCATATATCTGTAACTATTCCTTTTTATCAGTGTACAATAGAGTTAGAGAGTGACTGGACCAAACTTTTACTTCATTTGACTTCATCTTTGCTGTAATTCTTTGTGTGTGATTTAATTTTTAAACTTGAAGATTCAGCTCTGTTCCCTAGTGAACTTTAAAGCAGTTGGTTTTGATGGAAGCAAGACTAGGCAACAGGACTCCTTTCCCTGTGTTAACTCTTCATCATGTGGTAGAGTGTCTCTCACCCAGCCACATAACTGGAAATTGAAAGCATATTGCAGGGTTTCTTAATCACATGCAAATTCCATTCATGTGCCCAATTTTTCAGAGAAGACTTAGAGATTTAGATCTACAGACCTTGTTAGTTTCAGTAGAAGCTGTGTGACTAAATCCTCTGAATTAGTTTTGAGTTAAAAACAAACAGCAAACAGCCGTGCAGCACTTGTCAGCCCAACCTCCTGGCACATTTAGCTGCATTTTAGGACTGCATTAATTGATAAATTCTTTTGACAAAAATTGAGGGTGCTGGTGAATGAGAAAACAGGAGCTGTTGAGTTCATCTAAGGTACTCCTGCTCTAACAGCCTCAGAACAGGGTATGGGAGACATGGCTGGGAGAAATGTGATACACCTTCTATCCAGATTCATAGCTATAAGGCATTTTAAATGTGCTTGCAGAACTAATCTGGGGAAGGCTGGAAATTTGGATTAGCTTTACCTTTTGGCAGGATTGAGCACTGCTGTGCAGGACATTGTGTTCTTATGTTTCTCTGATGCTTACAGGTAAGCATATGCAATTAGTCATTACAGGTGTAGCTTTGACAGGTTGGGACTAAAACCTCCAAATTAATCTCTTTGATTTTTTCTCATTTCAGAGACACTACTCTCCTCTGCATAGACATGGCAGAAACCAATTCTCCTGTAAATATCAAGGAAAAGGTAGGTTGAAGTAACAGTACAATGCAAACCAAAATTATATTTGCATACGTATTTAATTTCTGCTCTTTCCAACACTGATCACATGCTGAACTTTATTATGTATTGACTCTGTGTATGAAGTTAAGTACACAGAAAGGTATTGATAGGGCTAATCTGAATCTTGCTTGACAAGAAGCATTTTTACTTTTTTGCAGAGAGACTGTTTTGTCAGCTAGTCTTCTGTTATTCCTTTGTAATTCCCGTGCACACTGATGCTGTGGATAACAGCACTTTGGGGTGATTGCTGCTGTACAAAATGAAAGCATTGAAGGAACATGCCCTCTAGAAATAATTTTCTGCCAAAAAATGTTATACCTATAATACTTAAAGCAGTTCCTATAAGTGCAGGACCTGAGAAGAGTAGATTACTTTTTCCTATGGAGGTATGTCTGCTTTTAACTGCATTCCATGTGCTTGAGTGAGTCTTCTCTGTATCCTTGGCTAGAGCTAGGGCCTTGTCACCCTTTTAGGAGCAGTAAAGGACCTAAATCTAATTAGGATATGAGGTAGGTCAGGAGATCTTTTGTGACTCCCAGCAGGCAGAGTGTGAAGAGACTGTCTAACCATAGAAATTCTTTTGCTCTCTCTCTCTCATTACAGAAACAGTTCCTTACCTGTTGCACTACCCAGGTGCCTTCTTTATTGAGCAGTTTTACCTTACATTTGTTGTTAACATCTCAGTTGCTCATTGTGCTTGAGGATTTGCATGTCGATATGAATCCGTGTCTTGGTGATGAATATCTTCCTTAATGACAGCACAGGGTTTTAAAATTGAATAGCATGATGATTTTGCAGTAGAAAGTAATGTCATCAAATTCTTTTCACTGGTCCCAGAGTGCTCAAAGGTAAACTACAGTAATTCTCAAAATATAACTCAGTAAATCAATTGAAGCTCTGCATATTTACTGTGTAGCTTGAAATTTTTTATTTAAGTCGGTTTTACAAGTCCAGGATTTTACAAATCATGTGTTTGTCTTTTGCAAGTTTAAGAATGAAGAACTGCAACAGGAGTTTTGTTCATGGTAAATATCTGCCGTTCCAAGTGTGATATCTGCTGGGAGTGCCCAAAAATCAAATGTTTATGAGCATATGCATTTTAAGGCAGAAAAATAATTGGATCAATACACTCTATTATAAATTGTTCCACTCTTTATTGCTGTGTCTTCCATCAGTATTTAGTGCCACTTAATCCCTATGCCAAATGGAAAAATTAGTTTAATAGCAATTGAAATTCTTTTGCAAATTCACTGGGTTTTATTCTGGCAAATACAGATTAATAACCTGCTGCATAAAGGGCTAGTGACTGAACAGCATAAGCCTCATGCAGTCTATGTATGTCAGCTGAGAAGGTGTGCTCAGAGAGCCACTGCACCTGGGCAAGTCCCTCTTGTTTTAAAATAGGATTGCAATGCCTCTGTTTGTTACCTTCTTTTGGTTTATTGTATGGGCAGCAACAAACTGAGTAATTATGAAGTGACTGTAGCTTCAGAAATCTTCGAGTGATGCACTAGAAACATGAGGAAAGAGTTGAACAAATAAGTCCTGCAGAGTTGCCTTTGATAATATTTGCATATAAACTGCTAAAACATGAGGATTTGCATGTTTGAAAAGCAGGCATATTTACAGTGTACTGGTAGGAGTCAAAATCACATCCCTTTCTCACTTAGCTTACAGAGCTTCCATGGTCATGCCTCACAACATTGAAGCAGAGTGACTTTAATGTTTACTTTTATCCACCTTTTGGGAGGCAGTTTTTCTGGGTAAAAATACCAAGGTTTATAAATATAATACTTCTGCTGAGCTCCACAAATCCATTGCCATCAAGGTAAATACAAGCAGGCCTGGTTTAAAAGAAGACTAGAATACAGTCCCTTCCCAGTTCTCCCTTAGTGCTTGCAGATCATAATGTACTTAAGACTTTGATCTTGCTAGGACTTAAATGAAGCCAAAGGAGCTGTACATCTACACGTAAATACTTACTCATGTAAGTTTCTGCAAAAGTAGCACACAAGTTTCTTCTTGTCTCACTGTGATAGTTCTTTCACGGTGACAAAAATGTGCAGATCCCATGCAGATTTCATTGGCATATTTGTTCTTTGGCTTGGGGTGGGGGGGCAGTTGTTTTGTGGGTTTTTTCAGTGGTGACCATTCCTTGTGTTCTCTCCATGATCAACTTCTAGTTATTCAAGAAAGTCAGACCTCTGCCACTGTTTTAAAAGTGCTGTGAGACCAGTGCAGACATTTTGGACATTATGCTCACGCCCAGGCTCTGTAAAGGCCCACCCTGAATTTGAGTCATAAGAAAATGCTACTGTGGTAGTGATACTTGTGTAATTCATTCTTGGCATTTCAGCTGAAATAGTTCATGGAGTCAATAGGTTAAACATTCTATTTTATGTATTCTTTTTTCTCCCCCTAGAGATTTATATAAATGTTGGCCTGTGATGTTAGGAAGGCTAATGAAAGTTTCCATAGTTGGCAGAGACTCCTGCAGCTGTGATACTCTTGTGGAGGAGCCAGGACTGTTTCAATTACCATATTTTTATGCATATAACACACAGATTTTCTGGAATAACCTAAGTTCTGTATTTCTGCAGACACAAAGGTCATTAATTGCCTGCATAACTAGTATAAGAAGTTTACCATCAGAATCTCTCTCAGAATAATTCCCTCTGCCCTGAACCTTGTCCCTGAAGTCGTCCTTCACTACACCACTCTTTCTCTCTTGCCTCTGATAACACTCATAATCATCTCTGTGCCTGAAAATAAGTAAGGACTTATTTTTTATATCAGGATTTTTCAGAGACTGAGTGTTATACATAGTTTATATCACATGCACAGAAGTTCACTGGATTAAGGGATAAAATGAGCCAAACTCATTAGCTTGCATCCAAAATCCATAAAATCAAAGGAGTTATTCAAGCATTAACCTAGTACATCACCAGAAGAGGTGCTGAGATTCTGAATTACAAGGCTTCCAAAGAAGAAGCAGTTGGAGTGAGGAAGACAAGTGATGTATTGTCTCCTACGACAATTAGGCCCTCTTAGTTTAATGAGAGAAGAGTGAATATCAGGCACTCCCCAGAATAACCATTTATCTCTGCCATGTGACTTTGGTTTTGATCCAGAGAAATATCAGGAATTGTTTAAACTTCAGGACTTGCTTTTGGGCCCATCTTTTTTCTTTTTTTCTTTTTTCTTTTTTTCTTTTTTCTTTTTTTCTTTTTTCTTTGTTTCTTTTTTTTCTTCTTTTTTTTTCTTTTTCTTTTTTTTTTCTTTTTTGTTATTTTTTTTCTTTTTTTATTTTGCTGTGTGTCTAAACATGTTTGAACAAGTGAGATCTGCTGTCAGCTGGAATTAGCAAAATACTCATTCAGATGAAAATTCTCCTTTTGAGATTCTGTTAGGAGTGAAGTTTTGCTGAAGTTCTCCTGAAAGGCTTGCTTTCTCATTTGTCATCTCAAGTGTCAGAGCTGGAAGAGCAGATGGGCAGCACTGCAAGAAGGAAATTTTATTCAGATGTGGTTTTGGAGGTTTCACAGTTTTGTTTGCATTACACCATAAATATGGTCTTCATAAGCAATAGTCCACTTGCAAGGAAAGAGTAGGATTTAAAGTGGAAGGAATGGAAGTAGATTATAAATTTAAAGTCATGCATTACAAAAGCAGATAGTTTCCAATCTGTGATTTCACTTTCTCCTAAATCTGACCTTTGCATGTGTTCTTTGCCCATGCGTTGAAGTAAATGGACTGTTCAAAGACCAGAAAAGATTATCAAAATGCACATTTATCACTTGATGAGCCATTTAAGTTGGGTTAAGGATATCACAGACTCATGTCTGTAAATGGTGCTGTCATCACTCAAGTAGAACAGTTCTTACTAAGCCAAACTTCTCAGGAATACTGAAAGAACATATTGGAATGTCTGGCTTTCTATTTGGTGGGTAAGGGTGAAATAATAAATCCATGACAAGCCTAAAGAAGTTTACTGCAGCAAGTAGAACTTTTTTGGGGCTTACTAGGAGTAAATGATCAGAAGATATCAGGGTGATGAACAGATCATGTAGCAGAAAGAGGCACAGATCTGATCAAAGCTGTCATTTTGCTCAAAGGGGATATTAGCAACACTTGTTCAGTTTGTCAGGATGAACTTAGTAGAGCTTCTGAAAAAATGTCTCCAATGTAAGAAATAGCCTTTTAGTGTAACCAAGTCAAATTGTATTCATGAAATATATTTGTGTAGAAGTTAAAAACCTTTTGAAAAATTCTACCATAAAGTGTTTTTAAAATGCCTTTTCATGCTTAATGTAGCCAGGACATCTGCTAATGCTAAACTTCTAGATTATGGAAACCAGCAATGTTCTGCAGGCAGCCCTTCTTTCCCACTTCACTTGCAGGGTTTGGGAGAAATTGGGGGTGTAATGGAATTGAGTGATGTATATGGGTACATAAAAATTTGCTACTGACATGCAGTAAAAGTAAAGTAGGAAATGTGTGTGCTTATTGATAACCATACTCATAAATTTATTTAGTTCTTAGAGAAAATATGTTGATCTTAATGTTTAGTACAAAGTGAAGGTGGATCAGCATTAGTTTTCCTAACTAAGCATAAATAAGAATATTTCTGTCTAAGTGACCATAATAGTAACTTACTTAAAGGGGATTAGAGCAGCTGTGTTCAGGGATTTCAGAACAGCCATGAGCTTTCAGCAAAGAAGTTTAATTTGTCACTCTGTCCGAAATACATAAACAAACTCTCTGAACCCTGGATATGTTACTTATTCACCAGAAACATCCTCTTTGAGATGATGCCAAGGGGGACCAGATGGAGCAGAGCAGCAAACAGGCAGTGATTGAGTCCATGTTGTTACAGTTGCCTGGGAACCATTTGAAATTTGACAGAGAGCGTAAAGGGCTTAGAGAAATACACATCACTGTCAGCTTGGTTCTGCATGTGGAATAGGTAATCTGGTGTCACAACTTCCAGGCAGGCGCTGTTTCTTTCTTTTTGAGCTTGATTTACCTGGAAAGTATTGTGAAATGGATATTTGTGAAGACTTAGAGTAAGCTACCATGAGAGGGTAGAATTCAGCATCCTTTCCTGTGTGCTATATTCCTCAGAAGTAACCTGTTACTGATTTTTCTTTTTGGTAAGCCAAACAGTAATCATCAGAAAAATAGTCAAGTATATCTGACCAAACCTTGGGGATTTTATTGTGAGGTAGAAGCTTATCTGAGGGGACTTGAAACTTTTTTCAGCTTTGATTCCACTTCTGGGCAGTCTTTAACATTTTTTGTAAGAGACAGATAAAAACATCCTCGTGACTGTGGAATTCTGGTCCTGATGAGACACAGTCTGGCTCAAATTGCAGCAAGCATTAGCAGTACTTGAGCTCTGGATTGTGGGCCTAAATGGAGGTGGATCTGGGTTCTGTCTTTCATGTTCTTGACTGTATACAGTTTTTTTTCAAGATCACAGATTTATATTTTAGATCTGTGATAAAGTAGCTTTTGTAAGCTGAAATTCTGAGAAAGTTTTCTTAGTGTATAAAGCAATGTGCTTTCCTGTTAGGCTGCAGGAGGGAAAGCCCAGGAATTTAACTACTGTCAGTGACAGATCTTCAGCTATGCTGACATTAATAGCATTAATTATCTCTGGTTCTGAAGGTATGTTACTGAATTCTTTTGGTGTCCTGGAATGCTGTCTAGCATCCAGATGATGACAGCAGTTCACTGGGAATCTACACTAGATAAAAACAGGATGTTTCACAAAATAATTAAAATAATTTACTTCCCTGTAGTCTGTCTGGTAGTGCTGTTTCTCCTCTGATCAGGTTTCAGTAAGTAGGAAAAAAATGTTTTCTCCCACATACATGGAAATCTAATAAAGTAGACTGCTGAGTTAGTAGACTGCTTTGCAGAAAGGCATTAATGAATTACCATTGCCTGGTAAGAGATTCTCTTGCTGTGGTACTTTCTTTCATACTTTAGGACACTAAATATTTTTTAAAGGAGCTTGTTGTTGAGAAGTCATAAATATCACATGATTCTAGTTGCATAATCTGTTTCTTACATATTAAGAAGATAGATATTCTTGCTGAGTTTGAGGACTGTCAGTTTAGAGAGAGAAATTTAGGAGTTGCCTCCTGCCTTGACATCATCCTATCATACCTGTAATAAAAATGAGCTCTGTACAGCTTTTTGGATTGGGAAGTGATGGACTTCTGTCAAGCAGCTGGAGGTTTGTAAGCAGGTGAGGTGTATATCTGTACTGGCACAAGGGCTGTTTTGTCCTGAGCTAGCAGGTGAACCAGAGGGGAGCCAGCATACCTGGAGTACCTAGATCCAGCTCACGTTGAGCTCTTCAGTGTAAACCCACTTTGTCATCTTGCATTTGTCAAGCATTCCTGGAGCTTTGATATGGCATCACAGTCTGTGTTAGGTCTCTTATGACTTACACTTGGAGAAGTGCATTTGTGTTAGGCTTATACTGTCAGGATATTTCCTATCCATCCCTTTGGCTGTTTCTTTTTTATCACTAGCTCCCTTTCTGGAAACAAATGGGATATTTATTGCATGAGGGGACAGAGCTAAGCTTCAGACCTAGATGCCTACATATATATTTGAAATCAGGGTTAAAGGGCTAAGGGGTGGAATATCAGAGACCTTGAAATTTGCATTTCTAGGTGAAGGCTGTCATATAGCCTGGTCTCCATCCATGTACCTTGTCCTCCTCCCAGATACACTATCAGGTCACAATGTGAGTCTTGTAACCACATGTCATTAATTTCTGTCCAGAAATTGCTGACATTTTCATTGCCTGTGTACAGCAGTTCCAATGTATTCTGGATTAAAACACTGGTCAAACAGTGCATATGTTGTAGACCTGATGTCTGGTACACAGATCTTTGTCTGGAAGAATTCTGGAAGAAGTATGGTAACATGAGGCCATTTTGTTCCTAAAAATTTACAAGACAAAATACTTTATTTTGGAATAAAACCTTTTGGGGTATCTGTTTTGTTGGTTCTAAACTGAGATAGTTATGTGTGTTTATATATATGTATGTGTATGTGTATTAATTTTGATGAATCCTATTGGTTGCAAATTTTAGTTTTCATCTACTCACCCACATAAATCACTGTACAAATCTGGAGAGGAGAAACACTAACTTGTAGGTATCCTGGGTATCAAACACACAAGAGAATCAGATTTAAAAAGTCTAAGCAACTTCTGATTTAGGATTTCCTAGGTCTTGGATGCTTTCCTCTGCAATCTTATGTTCTTTTCCTGAGGAATTCTTTCATTAAACTTCTCAATTTTTAATATTTTCCAAATAGAAAGATAAAAATTTTTTTTTGCAGCAGTCAGCAAAAAATATTGTTGGGTTTTGGCAGTAGAACTGTTGAGCTTTACAGTATATTAATTCCCTAAATCAATTTTTTCAGTAGTCCAGCTAAACCAGGGCTGTGTCCTCAGTGTTGTCATGTGCTAAATTTCTTTTCTCTGTACTGCTGAGCATTTTTCCTAAGATCATCATCTTTCGGGTTTGCCTTTTTTTTTTATTATCTCCACAACTAGAATGTTTCCTTAACCTTTTTATATTTAATTATAGTACTAGTTGGGTGTAGCACAGTTTAACTTTTAATTCTGGTTTTTCTATAATCAAAAAATTCTTTAAAAAGATCACATAGTGCAAACAGAAAGTCTTGGGTTGATTTTGTAGTCTAAAACATAGCCTGCTTGGTTGAATTCTTGTGTGTCAGTGTCCAGATATTCTTCTTGTCTTTAAGAAGTTTCCAAAGTGCACTGTGTGGCGAGTTGCCTGATCCTCCAAATGAGCTCTTAGCCTCACTTGGTTGTTTCCAGATGCTTCCTGAAGCTTTCAGACCTTTCATAGCAAAGTAGAACCTAGAAGCCATGTGACATCCTTGTGCTTGTGTTTAAAGCTGGTTAGAATACTCTAGATATTTCTTTTACTATTTTTCCTGTAAGCAGTTACCACAAGGAGATTATGCAATTTTGAGTAGGCAGAGAGACAATCCACATGATTGTGAAAGAAGAGGGGAGTTTTTTGTGAGAATATGAAGATGTAATCCACATGGTGAAAGTGTTTGGGTGTTTGAGAGCTACGAGCTTGAACATGAAGTGGACTGCAGCTTGTGGCTTGCTCTATCTTAGTGTCTTTGCCAACTTTTATTATGGAGCCAGCTCAGTTCACACTTGTTGCAGGTTTATCAGTAAATAGCATGCCTGTGCCCACAATCACTAGATTAATTAATCCTTTTTCCAGTGCTTTCTCTTCACATCCTATTGATTTGGGTTAGTTTTCACTTGGCTGCCTGCAGTACATAGCAGAGAGCTCTACTCATTACTTCCTTCCCCATGCATGCACATCAGCTGAAGAGAGAAACTTGAGCAGACACTGGATTTTCTGCATGCTTTTTGGCAACAACCACCTCTGGTTCAAGCAGTCCACTTGTCAGCCTAGTCTGTATGAACTTCAACATAAAGTTACCTCTGTTCAGTAGCTATTCTAAAGCAGCCTCTGTTGACTGAGGACTGAGCTTGTGGGCAGGCCTGGTTCAGTTGTAGCATGGCCCCATCAGAGAGACAGTGAGACAGGCCTTTGGGAAAGGGTCCTTGGGAAGAAGACAAGCTCTTCAGCTCCACTGCCTTCTAAATTATGGCTTTGACCTGGACTGTTCAATGCTACCTGAGAGGTGGTGGGCAAATGTGAAGCTGCAGAGATGGGTGTGATGAGATGATGAACAGGAGCACAGTAAATCATCCTGAGCAGCTGTACTAACATATGCTGGAAGCCAAGTATGAGCCTTTTGCAGTTCTGCAGCTGAGTCCAGTAGACATCAGGAATCTGAGCTGTCCCATCACTGCACTGAGGGAACCTGCCATGATTCCTGGTTTGTGGTAGTAATACAGTACAGGGAAACACAGTAGTTGAGAAGTGGGGGTGAACATACTACAGCAAAATAAGATTTTTTTGGTCAAATCTGAGCATTTAAGTGTTCTCAATCACTTTCTGATGTCCCCATTGATGGAGACTCCATAGAGATTGTCCTTCAGCACCTAACTGGGCAGCTAAGACAAGGTAGTGTGAATGCTTTTGCCATGTGAGCCAGCCTAATTCCCTTAAACAGCTCTTCATGTAATACTTTTTTACAATTGTATTTCACAGTACAATAAAAAGACTATGCTACTTCACAATTAGCATGATGACATTGGGATGCAGTAAATAAAGTACACCCTAATCAAGGATGTATTCCCACAGAAAGATGACGAAGGAGTGTGCCAGATAAACATTTGCAGGACAATAACAAGTTTCTGATTGTAAATACATGCTGAATATCTTGACACAGAAGCTCATAAAGCTAATTTGGAACAGCCAAACTGGTTTGGCAGAGTCTCTCATTTTTTATCATAGGCTTTTGTTTTGCTAATTATGTTTAATTTTTTTTTGTCTGATCTAGTAAAATCTTTATAGCATTAAAATAAAATAGCAACAAAGTTGCATGTAGCTATTTGCTTTCAGCTATAATATATGGGGATGAGAAAATAAATTATCAGTGTGATTCCAGTAAGAATGTTTTATTAAAACATCATGAGTTGAATTCCATTTAATATCAATGGATACTGACAATACAGCAGTAGCAAATGCTCTGAAATTTAAGCATGGCGTGCCAGAGTCACCTCATCCATCAGCAGTTTCCTGAAGGAAGCATTTGGCATCCCATGTCCTTTGTTCAGTATTTTGTTATGCAAGCTTCCTGGTCACTTGTACATGGAACAGCAAACTGAAATTATGTTGAGCAGCCACTAGAACTTAAAATTTATATTGTTCTCTTTTAGCCTCCGACTGTATTCATGCATATGACTCTTTTTCAGATGCCAAAAAAGCATCAGTCATAACTTTGATGTAGCAAGGCTATGCAAGAGCCTTGTTGAAAAAGTTGTGTGCTCTCTACATTTGTGAAGGTGATATGTTGAGACCCTTGGCAGCAAATAGACCATTTAGGAAATAAACATAAGGCTAAATTCTGTCAGTTGAATTAAAGTAGTTCTTCTGCTATGGCTGAGAGTAGGATTTGTTTCCAGGATTACTGGCTACCAGTTCAATGATTTGATGAAGAAATTGCTTCATTATTTGCATGGCTGGGTAAGGATAGGATGGGTATGGCTTTGTGCAGATACTCGTGAGCACAGCAGTGTAACAGGCATTTATATCAACATGCATTGGCACAGAGGTACCTTACAGTCTAGAGGAGTATGACAAATTCACATTATTGTCTTCTTTTACTTACAGATCAATGCAATCCGATCAATTGTTCCAAACAAAAGCAATAATGAGATAGTTCTGGTGCTGCAGCAATTTGATAACAATGTAGACAAGGCTGTTCAAGCTTTCATGGATGGTGAGTACAATGTACGTTTTTCACTAATGCAGGAGGGATTCAATCACATGCCAAAGTCTTTGTTGTCTCTAGTGGCTCAAAATATATTCTGTGGTTCTTCTGAAATCTGATGTGTGACACTTGTTAATTATAATACAGTTGATCCTCCTGTCTGCATCTTTGTTTCTTCACAGTACAAATTTGACATGGCTGTTCATCTGTTCTACCTGACTGCCATTTTGAAGCCATTCTTACTGCAGACCTTCTTTTTTATTCTGCATGCCTTTTAAAGTAATATGTCAGGAAATTATTCACTATTGAAGATACAGTAACTAAGAACAATTCGGGATAGTTCCAAAGCACATAACCAGGCCCCTAAACCCCTGAATTTGATGCATACATTGACATTCAAACCTCAATCTGAATTTTGCAAATAGCCTTGACATTTATAATGTCTGAACCAAGACTCCATTGAAAGTTCGAGCCATTTAAACCTGGATCTGTGTTTGTATTTTGCGTCATGAGACCATCTCTAATGAAAGGTCACTTGTATTTTAATAAAACTTTCCTGGTAAATATATAAAGTCAAGTATTTTGAACTTTCAGCAGAATCTGTGAGAAACCCTCTGCAGAAGTAATGGCATACCATGAGCAATCTTTTCGAAATTTTTTTAGCTTGGGGTTAAATAAATGATAGTAGAAGTTTGGTGGTCTCAGAGGGCCCTGCATATCTTAAAAAATGCCTCATTTTTGCTATCTCAGCAAGTTGTTTAATTCATGCCTATTTTACTTCAGAATATTTTTGGGTTTGATTTGGAATAACTTACTAAAATGTATCAGCCAAAAAGCATCATCATATACTAGGAATTACCAATATGCAAAAAGGAGGTGCAAGCAAACTGGACTATTTATGAATGCATCAAAATTCTTCCATCAGATCTATAGGGTTCTTTTTGCTTCAGGCAGCTGCACAGACAGTTACATTCTGAGGGATGTATTGAAATTGCATTTGTCTATGCACACACACACACAGAGAAAAAGGAAAGTGTGATGCATCTAATTACCAATAATTTTGTTTTCCTGTAATATATGTCCTGAGGAAGGTAGTGGAGGATTGTTCCATGACTATTCAGTAAGTTGCTTTCACTTTATTTTGTCATAAGTTACCATGGCTTGCTGGTGGCTCGTGAATTGTTTCCAATGGTTCCTCAAGAAGGGAAGTGCTTCCACAGCCACGTGTCATCACCTGCTGTAAGGAGGAAACAGGGCAAACATAAGTTTTGCAAGAAGTGCAATAAAGTTGTGAAGAAAAGCAAGCTGTTATACCCAAGTTCAGATGATCTTTGTTTGAACTTCACCAGTTCATGATTACTGTTCAGAAGTCTTTTTGAGGGAGTATATGAAAATAGCTAATATTTGTTACTGTCTGGAAAGAGCAGAAAAGAGACATATCCACTGTGGGTAGAATGAATAATTGAAATATTTTTTCACATGAATGACAAAAATTGCAAAGATTGAAGTAACACTCACTGAGAAGTCCTGCAATGAAAAACTTTGGAGTGGCTATGCTGAATGAATGGCAAGGTTGAGCCACCTCCTTGCAGTGTTTCTCTCAGAGGTGCTGCTTGCTGAATCAAGAAATACTCAAATTGGGTTTCCTATCTTGCTTCATATCTGGAGTGGCACTTAGGTGATGCCTCTGTTATGAATTTTAATCTATATGTGAATTTCGATTTAAATGAAAGAGGGTTCAAATGTTTTATTTGCTATGCTAGTTTATCTAATTAGGCATAATCAGAAGGTCTATTCAGCTGCTTTGTAGATGTATTTGAGAAAATATACTGGTGGATTCAAATGAGAGCTTTGGGATTTGGACAGTTAGTGCATTTCCAATTGGAAGAAACAGAGGTTAGTTGGATGAATCCCTAAAGTAACTCCCAGCATGCACAGTATTCACAGGGAAGCAAAGCAAAGACACCACCAGCCAACACAAAAAGGGTGTTGGTTGTACTGTGAAAACAGTTAACAGAGCTGTCACATGAAATCACATATTTTCAGCAGCATGGAGTAAAATGTGCAGCAAATGTTTATTACTTCATACAGAAACATGGTACCTGTCAAAAGATGATGTACCTTTAGGAGAGGGGATTGTACTTACATGTAGATAAGTATGTGTGTAACTAACCATAAATATGTGTACAGTTATATGCAGAATAGAAGTTGTCTTAGCCTTCTGTCTGCGTTGTCATGTAGCAAATAAAACATGGCTTTGATGGATTCCATGCAATTTTTTTCACAATTTAACAAATTTGGCTTAGCAAGATACGTAATCCTTCCTATTGTGTGTGATAGGCTCACCAGATAATCTTGGATCTGGTATATTGTGATTGGAAAGTAATTTTGGTACACCTGAAAACCTCACACGTCTTTGGCTGAATACAAGCTAACAACTCATGGTGACCTGAAAACAGCAATTCTGCTTAATACTAATATCAAGATTTCACTGAAAGGAGTGAGAAGAATGGCTGAGTATGAAATCCACTTGAAAAGAGTAATAATTGAGTATTTACTAGATTTGTGAAGTGGTGGTAAAGTGGTTGTTCAATTCAAGCAGAAGACCTTTAACCTGATGTTGATTAAAAATATTATTGTGGCAGATACTGCCATAGTAGTTTGGATGACAATTCAAGGATTGCATGCTTACCATGAAATCTATTTTCAGCATTAGGCTTCAGGAGAACAAAATGATGATGTTAATTAGGAGAAGAGTTTTCTTCTAACATGGCAGCAGGGACTGGTCTGACCAAGGCTCTGCCTGCTTTGTTCCATAAATTTATCTAAGCAACTCATTATGGCTGACAGGTAGAATTTCAAGTATAAGTATAATTACTTCTGAGTACAGTTTTTTGCCTAAGTTTACTGCATTTGTGTGATGCAGATTTTATGCAAGAGTCCACAGAATTACTTTTTTGCATGCTAATTCTTTACTTTTAATAGTCTTATGTCTTCTGAAGATGACAGGTAACACAAAAAAAATATGTTATAAAAATGCCAGAAGTTTTTAAAACTTTCAGATGCTCTAGAGTCAGGGGGGGACTATTTAAAATGTGTGCTCAGTGTTGACTCTGGGTGCTGAGATACTTTCCTTTGCAGGCAAGAGATTTGAGTGTTGATTTTTCTGGGTCTTATGCTAATGTTTTAAGTTGGGCACACAATGACTGTGCAATGAAGTCTGTAAAACACCAGTAGTGCCAAGTGGACCATCCACTTTAAGTCGTGTAATCAGAACAGGTGACTGAAAAGAAGAAAGGCAGCAGTGTCCATTTTGTTCTCTCCACGTAAGAGAATTCACAACAAATTGAAATGCTTCTCAGCTAGGAGACTAGAAACTGACCACAAACATACTGGTTCTTTTTCAGCTTTTGTTAAAATGTTTTATCTTTCCTTTCTCTAGGCAGTGCAACTCAGGTTCTAAAAGAATGGAATATGACAGGGAAAAAGAAGGTAAGAACTTGCTCTTGAAAGTCAAGACATTTAAATCACTTGTCAGCTGTCTGTACTTGAATTGCAGTACTGTGGGTCAGTATTTGGCCTTTTCCAGCACGGGTGACCTCATTCACACCTGTAGACAGTACTTGAAACAAATGTGTGTACTATTTTTAATCCTATTCTTCTGCCACTTTCTCACTAAGCCCAGTGTTCTGAGCGAATTTCTGGGACAGCACATGCATGTACCTGGTGTGGGAGCCAGACCCTGGACAAGCATAGGACAAATCCCAAAACAGCCCATGCACAGAAACATTTTTAATAAGAAACTGTATCCTGGATCGTCACAGCCACTTACAGTGCTCAGTTTCTGATTATATTTTGAGTTTGTACAATTTGCATTGAGTGATGATGTCTCTGTTCTTGCAATATTTCTCCTTTTAGAACAACAGGAGAAAAAGAAGCAAATCTAAACAGCACCAAGGCAATAAAGATCCTAAAAACAGCAATAGTGGACCTGAGAAGGCATCTCAAGAGCCTCAGCGAATAAATGACTGTCATATGAATGGATGCCCTAAGAACAACCCTGGCCGTGGTCCTGCCAATCAGAAACTGGAAACCACTTCTGTTGAGAACAAAGGCTCTGGATTTGTAGGGTCAGCACTGGACTGTCCGGAAATCAGAGGTCAGTTCATCTGCAGGGAGCAACTTTTCAACTGGCAGTAGCCAAGTCTTCATTGACATAAAGATCATGGTATTTTTAGTGCCATGAAGATGTTGTAGAGATGTTTTTGTGGAAAAATAATGCACATAACTATCAAAGTCATGCCAATAGATTTCTATCTGCACACTATTCATCTTGCAATATGTTTACTTGAAAAATGTCTTTCTTCTCCTACAGAGAGACCAGGTGATACAGAATATTACGGGCAGAAATACAGAACAGTGAAGGGTTAGAAAATGGCTTGAGTGTCAAATTGTTAGCAAAATGATTGTCCCTTATGTGGGGTAAAGATACCTGAGCACTATGAGCTTGTGACGTATTACTGGATTTCATTATTTTTTAGTCCAAACTAGTCCATTTTTCTTTTTCTCGTCTTCCCAACAGAGGCTAATCACAGTAGACCTCCACTGGCTTTTCCTAGCAGGGAAGGAAGGGCCTTTGTGGTGTGTAAAGGCACTCTGATAGCCTTTTAGTACATGCATTTAGTTTCTCACAGGGTCTATTTATCCAGTTAACATTTGTGAAACTGGGAGGGGCAGCAACACAGAAAGTTCTTACTCACTGTAGTTAGTATAGACTTATGAGTATACCAACACCAGTGTGGACAAACTCACTGCTCTGGGGCAGCAGCTCTGTGAAAGCTTTTGCCTACAAGTTCATAAAGCTCATATTTAATAGTTGTCAGTAGTGGTAGTGTTTCTTCAGCTCTTCACTTTTCAGACATCTGACAGGCCTGGATTACTGCTGCTGTTAGTATTTTCTTCCTGTGTCTTAAGACCTTTCCTTGAAATCCCCTTTTCCATGCTTGCAAATACAGCTCTAAACCCCCACTTTAAACGAATGTGCCAAAGTAATGATTGTCCTGAAATAACTGTCTGCTGCTTTCAGATGACTTTGGTGGTGCCAGTCTCTGGTTAATTAAATGAAGACTATGCAATCTATAGCAGCCAAACAAACTACTTACCAAGAAATTTTGTCCTAAAAATTTGATGCCTCACAAAGGACCAGAGATACGCTCCCTGCCCTTGCTAGACTCACATTTAACTTTGAATAGAATATGCCATAAGCCAGAAAATTTTGCATTTCCATAATACTAAAAGCATTTTTGCCACTTGTTTTGCAACACACAAACATTTGTGGTATAAATCAGATTTCTTAGAGTGGCGTTTTTTGAAATAATACATGCATGAATAAAAGATATGTAGACTTAATTGCCTAAGCATGGGGGGGGAGTGTTTTCTAGGGGGTACAGATACAAAATGCAGGAAGAGTACCCATGCTGTTAGTGATCTTTTTATGGGTCAGTGGGATTGAATCCTGCTTTTTTCTCTTTGAAACAGTTTGGAGTTAGTTGTCCATATAAAGAGCAAAAAGTATCTGGAAATTTTTCTTTGCTTTTGCAAGTGGCAAATGAGAAATTACCGTAGCTTTACAATTTTTTTAAAACTTAAACACATCTCTTCTGTTTCAATAACAAGGGAAGAGAGAGAGCTTTCAAAAAAAAGGCAGACAAGATAGGAAAGGGAATAGGGAGAAAGGAAAACCTGAAACTTTATTATTCAAGTTCCCCTTACATAGTAAAAATAATTTCCTGGCAAATTTTTTGGTAGAGAGAAGAAAATAATATCTTCTTCGCTTTTAGTTGCACTAGTATCCTTTTCTTTTTAGTCAGTATGATAACTACTTTCTTAAGGTCAAAAGCCACCTATATTCATATTGTTATATTTGTGCTGAAGTGATTAAGATCCTTCAGGAGCTAGCAGCTGTGCCCTTACAGTTTCTGAGCAAGTCCTACAGACTCTTAAAGCAGTGTGAAATGTTGAAGGGAGTCCAAAGTGCACCTGTTTCATATTGCTCTCTCTTGTGTTGTAATCTGCTTTGTATTGTCCTTGTCTAGCTTGTTTGTTTTGATTCCTTCCCTGTCAAATGAATGTTGCTGTAGTCACGTCACCATCTCCTTCAGAAGGCTCACAGCTCAGAAGGATCATTGGTATCTGTTGAGTCCCTAATACTTTCCTCCCCATGAAGAACATGAGGTTGAAGCTTCGCCTATACCAACTCCCAGTCTGTGAGATTAGGACTTCTAGAGCCATAAAATCCTGGCAGCCTGGAAGGGACTTCCGGAACCAGAAGAGAGGATGCAGCATTTCTCCATAGAAAATTAGGGGCAGAAACATTTGGCTGTTGCCTTTACTTCAGGTCTGCTTATTTCTTGCCATTATTCCATCTTTCTTTTTCTTAAACATCTTTAGTTGCTGTTTCCCTTTCTGTGCATGGCCTTGTAAAGAACCAGTGTGAATGCACTGAAAGGGTATTTAGTGCTGCCTTGCTGCCTGGTGTTGCTTTTGCAGGGACCTTAGTAAAATCAGATCCTGATCTCTTCCCTGCTTACTTTTCATGCAGGAAGATTTTTAATGAATCTCTCCATCTTCCTGTTTGTATCTCAGGGGATATACGGCTTTCTTCTTCTTTCAGCCAAAGAATCTATGAGGTTCACTTGATGTGAACAGTATTGATTGGCAAGGTGCTGCAGAAAGATAAACCACTCATTTTGAAGATGCAGCTGAGATTTCAGAGCAAGTTAATCTGGGCTGTTGCCATTACTGGCAGGTGTGGTCATATTTGACTTCTAATGCAGCAGATGTCACACGATAGACTGGTGCTGAAGTTCCAAGCCACCACATACTGAACCATGTAACAGTTCACTTGCAGCTACTCTTGTCCTGACTTTTGACTTCTCTTGCAGGTATTCAACAGAGACTTCATTCCTAGATTTTGTTAGACATGTGTCTTAGCTGGTGCAAGTCTTAAGAGACTTGCTGCAGACTTTCTCAATCTATTTTTATTTGTCTTGACTGTCCTCAGTCAAATTTAAAAGTTCAGTTGTAGCATACAAAACTACTGTTTGCTAGTCTATGTTGGTCTTCTTTCTGCTGGGTTTCAAAGTAGCTCGTGTAGTTTTGGAAGAAACAGAGTCAAAGTATATTGCAGACAAAAGATGATCAAAAAGTTTAATATAGAGTATAATCGTCATTCTAAGTGACCTTCTTTAGGCAAAAAGCTGTCAAGTTTGACAAGTGTACCAAAGCTGCTAATTAAATGCAGTAAAAATTATGCAGGTTAACAACAAATTTCAGAAGATAAAATCTTGGGGACAGACCGAAGAGCCCTTGCCTTTCTCTATAGGTTGGCTGATAGACTGCTGGTTTCTAATTACCTGTCAGAGTTATGGAGCAAGGGCAGCCTCAGCTGAGAGTAGAAAGCCTTGATTTGTAAGGAATGTTGTATTTGCATTAGTGTGAGATGCAGGCAGGGTTGAACAGGGTTAGTGGCAGTTCTCTCACAGGAGAGTTCCTCACTGTGTGTGAGACCGGTGTCGGCATCAGACATTGACGTGTTCAGAGCACTGCATTACTGGTGCTTCTTGCTTTCACAGATTCACAGGTTCCTTTGGCTTCCTTCACTACTTTCTTACATACTGTTTTAGGCAAGATACCTTTTCTGTTTTCAGACTCAGCCTTTTAAAGCCCTTAAAAGCTGATGTAAAATGTGAGCACTGCTGTTCCTCCTTGTTTCTCTGGTGTTATGTGATTGACATTAAACGTACCAAGATGCACTTTCCAGCTGTCGTAATGCCCAGCCAAGGCAGAAAGAAGTCACTAGTTGATCTGCTGCACCTGTCCATGTGATATCCCTTAATTCCAGCAGTGTTTATTCCATTCCATGGGCTATAATCCAGCTGTTAATCTGACAAGTTCCTTTTCTCCAGACACCATGCATCATCAGTTGAATAAAGTGATGCATGAAAAGCATCTTCAGAATGAATTATCATTCATTCATTGAAGTGAGTACAAAAATTAGAAAACTGAGTTAACACAATTAATCACTTTCTATGCTTGTTTCCTTAAAATTCACAGTGGCAGTACTAGCTGGCCTTGCCTGGCAGTTTCCACAGTCATGCTTTGGCTGCTTGTTCCTCTGTTATGATGCTTGTATCTTGAATCCCTTTGGAGTTTTGGAAAGAGGAAAGCAGGTTGTCTTGTGGCAGCCAGACATGCTCAGGCATTGTTATCTTATCCCTCTGAAGCTGTTGAACCCAGGAGCCTAATCTTTAATGTACTTTCATTTCCTGCTTGGTTCCTCTTTAGCAGCAGCTTTTGATCAAAATCTGTAGTCAGGCAAGGTAAGTATTTCAGGTAGGAATGTTTAATCAGTGCTTTTAAAATGCTGATAAAATTAGGAACATTTTTTTGTGTGCTGTATACATATGTGTGTATATATATATTTGGGCAAATATTTTAATTGGTAGCATGCTTTTTATGTTATGAGGTATTTTCCCTCTTGGCATGAAAGAGTTGATTTTTTAATTGAGTTTTTCTTTTATACACTGTTGAAATAAAGAAGTGTTCCAATTAATGTTTCATTACCAAAACAATTTCATTTGTTGTCATAGCTCTCTAAGGTTCTGTAGAATGTGTGCCAGGAGAATACCATGAAGTCATTCCGACTTCACCAGCAAGGCTTCATACCTTTCTTAATCTTACAACTCCCTGTTTTCTTCCTTAATGCTTTCTTGCAGACAGAGAACGAGAACGCCAGAGAGTATCTGTGGAGGTAAACCCAAAGACTATGAATGGAGTAGAACAGCATGAGCCCCTTCAGTCATCAGTTCAACTCCAGAGTAACCTAGGCAGGCCAAAGTCAAAATCTTCCTCAGTTAAATCACCCAGTGCGTCAACCCAACTTGAAACAAAGACAGATGATTCAGTCAAAAAAAGAGGTAAATTTGGTCTCTGGTTGCTGTGTTCTGAGGTCAAAAACAGCTGAGGCCTCTAGGAAAAAAACTCTGAATTCACATTAATTTTAAAGAGATGTGTTGGAAAGTACGAGCAGAATTATAACAAAATAAAACTATGATCTATTTAACATATTAAACTGAATAATTTGAACTAATAATGCCTTTCTAATATTTATTTGATTTGGGGGATGCATTTCTCTAAACATGTTTAGAAACTGAAGAGCACTAGGGAGGGACTGTGGAAAAGTTGAATTTATGGACTTCAGTAGAAAAACCACTTCATTCTAATCTGGGCAAATAATATGTTGAACTATTCCTGGTGCCTCATTCAGAAAAACTAAAACCAACTTTTTGACTAGCGTGCAATTTTTGTTTTCTATTTTAGGGCCAAACATTGAAAAGTCAGTAAAAGACTTGCAGCGTTGCACTGTTTCTCTAACCAGATATCGTGTGATGATCAAAGAGGAAGTGGATAATTCAGTGAAGAAGATCAAAGCTGCTTTTGCAGAATTACATAGCTGGTAGGTAAATCAGCTGCAGAGATCCATCAGCTCCACTTAGAGAAGGGACTAATTAAGCCACTGGCATTACTGGGGAGGGATCACTTACACCCTCTTTGTTTAGGGCATTTGGTTTCTTTAAAAAAAAAACATGGTGCCATTAAGTAATGACACTCATCACCAACCAGGAAGTAATATATGCATATTTTGTATACATACATAAAGTTCTTTGAACAAAACTCAGGTTTTTTTACTCCTAAATTATCCATCTTGACCTAATTCTTTTGAATCAGATTCAGTGGCAACATCTATGAACAAATGAAAGCTGTTCTAAATATCCTGTCTGGGGTTTTCTGAAGACTCTTTTACATTCTTTAAATCTCTTCTTTCTATACTGCATCTTTGCTCTTATCTCCTTTGGCAGACAGTCCTTTACTGTCTCTTCATGTCCCATCATCTTTGCTTCTTATCCTACTATTGTTCTCTTAAGTTTCCCTCATATTTCCTTCTAAGTTTCCCATCCATCATTTAATTTCCAATTTGCATCTCTAGTTCATTCTTTTTTCATTTTTTATGTCTTCAGTCTGTTTTTTCATTATAATTTTGATTACTGCTGATCTTCAGCATGTATACCTATGCTCTTTCAAAACTTAGAGAAATAATTGCTGTGGTAGCAAGTTGCATATTTGGTATATTCTTGTCATAGAAAAGTATTTTCTGCTTTGAGTTTCACTCAGCCTTCCTTAAGCATAGATGTCATATAAAACCTATGCATTAGATGGTGTTGAAGTAAATAGAAGAAATCATGTTAAAATGTACAATACTTGGTTACAAATAAGAGTGAAAAACCTTTCCCCTTTAATTCCGTCACTGTATTTTTTTGTATTTTTATGTGCATATCTTATAAAAGAGCAGTAGTATTGGCAGAAGTTTGTTTACTTTGGACTTCAGTGGTGCATTCATTGTCTTCAGAGGTGCTTCTAAAGTAACTTTAGGGCCATTGGGGCTCCACTTCTGTATGGGCAGAAAATCCAAGTGCTGCTGAGCTGATTTTGGGGAAGATTCTGGTTCACTGAGCCCCCAGTGTCCTTTACTGTATAGCAGGGACAGCTGTGTTTCTGACTCTCCAGTGAATATGAGCTGTGATCACCCATTGTACTAAATTTGGTAACGTTGTCAGGATTGTTATGGAGCCATTACAGTGATTTTTGTTTATGAACTTAAATGTAGTATTAAGATTATTGGGATAGGAAAATTGAGTTCATCAACTCCTTGCACCTTTTTTTGGTAGTTCTCAGAGGGGACCTTTTCTCTGAGAAAACTATAGTTGGTTTTCATTTGCTGTGTAGCTCACACTCACTTTTTTATTTTTGGTAGCAGTGTTAAAAATACCTTACATCACATGTCTCACCTTGGCTGCAGGCAGTCACAGGCAATTCAGTCTTTAAGCAATTGTCACTCTGGTCGTGGAACAGACTCAGAATTCTGTCACGATCTAAAAGTGCAGGGAGGTAGTAAGTTCAGAATCAAAATTCTTCATTTTTCATGTATTCATATTTTAGTTTGAAAAACAGTAAAGTGTATTGCCTAATACTAAAATATCCCAAAAGAGTTTGTAAATACAAGTACTTAAAATGATGAAAATAGCCTGGAAACTTTTCAATAGGCTTCATTTCATTTTGCCTCCTACCAGCTTCAGTGCCTAAATTATTGAAGTGGAGTCTGCTGGAAGCTCTAGAATGTAACAGATCTGTGGTCTGAATATTTGTGCCTCAGCATAACATTATGAGGACAGTACAATGTCAGGAGATGTTTATGGAAATCTCAGTGCTGGCTATGTTGCTTTTGGCAGCTCATAAGTCCAACATTTAGGTTTTTCTTCTGATGAATGAAGGGGATTTTTTGTTTAAACAGTAAACTGCCTGACTTAACACTTTCTTTGCTAAAATTAAAGAGAGTTTTGTGATATTTCATATGATCTTGTGGCCTAAACTTTGAGGAAGATGGACACAGCTGTTTTAATGCCTTGTTTCCAAATCTCCCTGACAACTGCTGTAGATTTACTGGATTTGGGTAGAAATCACCCAGACCAGTGATACATATGGCTTCAGACCTCATACAAGGATCACATTGTATTCCTGAGCTGCACGGTTTAGTGTGAGTTGTTTACATGGGAGTTTCCTCACTCCAGAATGGAACAAAACATCCCCAGTGCTAGCAGGAGGATAAGGTTTTAAGTGAGCATATTTACTACTCTCCTTTGACATGGAGTTTCACTGTGACACAGTCAACTTGTCTGCCATGGAAAAATGAAGGAATTCAGCTAAACTGTTGCTCCTAGAGTACTATGGAGTGACCAAAGCAAGGGCATGATGTCAGGTCTCCATTGTAATCGTGATTCCAAAACTTTTTCCAAGTTCCTCTCCCAGTTCCTGCTGAAGTGTGGGCTGGTTGAGGTGGACAGCAGATACCACAGCCACCAAGTGCTGTCTGTGTTAGGAACTGCCAGGAATACTGGAATGAGCTCAGTACTGTAACCCCTTCCTGTTGCACACAGCTGTCACCTCCCAAGGGATTTTAGTGAAGCTAAATGAAGTCAGAAGCTTTTATCTTGCATTGCAGCTGAAGGCTGAAACTCATACTAATTTGTCTCTCTTGGGTTTATTTTTCTTCCTTTGATTATAGGATATAAGACCGTTTTTGTGTCCTTTATTGCTATCAAGGTCAGAATCAAAACTGCATTGCAAGAGTCAGTAATATTTTTGACTTTCTGATGATCTGTTTTGGTTTTTTAAATCTTCCTATTATTTTACCAATGACAGAAAGAATGAAGAATGCAAAGATAATATCATGTATCTTCCTCCTACTTCCAGACAGTAAATGAAACCATTATTATGGAGTTGAATGAGTAGCACATGTGGCCTAAGATGTCCTGAAAGCTTCAGCAGAAACATTCACAAGAACTTCTCCTTTTAACAGCAGAAACTATTAAGGATAGCTGCTGTGAAAATCCATGTTTCTCTCTGGCTCAGTATTTCACAGCTTGACCTAACCAATAGGGAAGTGACTCCTGAAACATGTACTATGCTGCTGTTTAAAAAGTCACCTATCACTATGCAAAACAGTGGATACTCTCCCACAATCTGAAAAGCAGTGCTAGGGAGCAGATGGGCTGTGAACCCCTGTAAAAGCTTGGGGGGAAAACGCAATGCTTACTTCAGTTTTGACTTTGTAGTAAAATGGGGCAAATAACAAGCCCAGAAAGATGTTTTTTAAAAAACATTGCATTGGGCTCACTTCCTCTTTCTTAAAGAGCCTCACTGAAGTTTCTGCTAACTGGAGTAATTGTCTCTGTGCTCAGAAGAAGTGATAACAGCTTGCATTTATTCAGTTCTTTTCATGGCAGAAGACACTATAGGGTTTACAAGCCATGGGCTCGACCAGGCAGGGCACATTTCCCCACAAGAAGTCTTTTGCAGTCTCAAGTGGATTGTGCTCCTGCTGTGATCCAGCACTCTGGTCACCCCTGCTCTTGCTGGGTTTTCTATGACATTGCTTTCCCAAGGTTATGAGAGCACTTGGCAAAGCAGGCTGAAGGGCTGCATTCCTCAGGCTCACATGCACCTGAAAGTTAAGAGACAAAAAGCTTCTTGGTAGTACTCCTTGATCCAGTATTTCTCCTCGTTGCGTTCAGCTTTGGTGTGTGGTTTTCAGGAATACCTTTGTGGGAGTGAGAAAGAACATAAGGTGCTCCACTTAGTATTTTGGTATAAAATATATCAGAGCATAGCCATGTCCCACATTAGTGCAGAGCACAGAAAAGAAGGCTACCAAATAGTCCTGAAGTCCCAGGGGAAGGTTAAGAAAGCTAAATGAACTCTCCTCTCAGTAGAATGCACTTGAGACATTCATTGCCAAGCTTAAAACCTACATGCATTAACTGTGTTCTCACTTCTCTTTCACCAAGAGACTGAATAACCATCCTGAGGATAAAAGGAGAGCCCCAGGAAATCTGAGTGAAATGTGTAGGGCACAAAAGGAGCCACAGTTCCCCGTAACACCTCTTGCCAGAAAATAATTTTCACATATTGGGCATTCATACAGTCATATGGAAAACTAAAAGGAAACATCTGCTACTTGCCCATATGGTCTGCTGCCAGCCACAAATAGTCTGTAGAAAACAGTAAGAGCCAGATTTAATTACACTGCATGCAGAATTGAACCACATAAATACAAGCTTCTCTACTCTTTCCTAACATGCTGGTGTGTCCAGTGCTGTGTAAAGAGCATGAAAATCAACACAACTGAATTTTTGGACTGAAGACAAAGCAGTTGAAAGCTTTACCATAGGCTAGATTAAAAAAGAAAGATTCTGACATGACGCTGGGAAGATGGACTTTGGCAATACTGACAATTTAAAAATATAATAAAATAGATTCAGGGTAACAATTAGAAAGCATGTTTGGGGAAAATTAAGCAGGTCTTATATTGGTTTCTAAGTTAAAGCAGAGGAGTGGTTGAATGGGGGAAGAAGTAATCTAAAAGAACAGAATTATGTCTGTACTTACATAGTTGTGTCTGTACTCAGTGTGGAGTAGTGAGCAGTGGTGGCAGTGCTCACAGCTACAGAAGAGTGAGAACACAGTTGCCCCTTTCTGGGACCTCTAATTGGCAAACTGTAAAGATGATGGTTTTCTGTCACCTGTAGCCCAGAATCAGTGGCACCAGATGAGAGCTGCCTGTTTGTGCTGTGGGAGTTTGGAGATGGGCACATGGCTGGAAAGGCCAGGACTGGTATTGCTTTGTACTGAACAGAGTTCTGTGCTGTTCTTCTCTCCATTTCCAGGCAATCCTTACAAGGTTTGTCTGTCTGACAGCTGACCTTTGGTAGTCCTGCCTCTAAAGTCTGGGTTTTCAAATCCTCTTGCAGTTTGTTGTGATGTTTGTTTGCCCATCAGTCACACGATCCGGTCCTTAACCTTGTCAGCACAGAGAAGATAAAAATCATCTCCTTGCATTCAGGTTTCCTTGGCCCCTCTGGGTTTTCAGGTACCTTCAGAGATCAGGGCTTTGACCAAGGCCCCTGGGCCCTGGCCCTGCTGCCTGGGCAGTCTGGGAGAACCTGATCCAACAGCTCTGGCCCCAGGCTGGGTACCTGCCTGGAGAGCTGCAGCACTGGGAGAGAGGCTTGTGCTGGCACTTTTCTCACCACCTCCAGCAGTCTGGGATCACCCTTTCTGTGCATTAATGGAGAGAACAAACAGAGTTCATGGAGCTGGGGGGAGTTAGGTTTCAATGAGATACCTAAGTCCCCCTTCTGACCCCTTTGTCTCTTAAAATTACTTCATCATGGTATTTTTTTAACAAGTTTGTGAAGCTAGATTAAAGAGGTGAGATTCAAAGGTGGATTACATTGTTTCTTAGCTCTTGTCCGTATTTTATGATGCTGTGTCTCCCCTCTTCCCTCACAGACATTCTTAGGTGTGTTTGTCATCCTCATTAAAACACAGAACACACAGGTTTTGAGGCCAGGCAGGTAGACTCTTGATTTTGTGCATGTCATTGTGGATGAAAAGTGAATATCTCCTTTCTGATCTCACTGTCGTTGGACTAATGAGAAATCTAGCTTACTAAACACAAGAAGAGAATAATTAACTTGAAAAATTTCAGCTGACTTTACACCAAAAAGCCAGACCTCTCTTTGAGGCCATTTTCCAATGTGCTTTTGGGAAAGTTACCTCTTTCTCTAGCACAAGCTCAACAACTGTCTTGCTGGAGTGTGTTTAGGCTAAAATATATAAAACCAGTAAGGTATTCAGATACCTCAGGAATCAGATCAGAGCTGAAAGAAATACTTAACAAGTTTGTGTAAAATTAGCAGGATGCTAACAAGCCATGGTGCAACTCATACTCACCATTGTTAAAATTGCCAAATTGTGAGACGATGCCTTCATTTCTAAATAACTAAAATTTAAAAATGTTCTTTCAGGAAAAGGTTTTCCACGTCAATTTTTAGCTTAAACAGGTTTTTCTGATGAGGCAATAAATTTCTAATTGTTTGTAAAGAGATCTTAAAAGAAAATTGCAAATAGACCTTTAATTATGGTGCATTTACCAGATCACACTGTGCTGGCTGGCTGTTAAAGAGAACAACATTAGTGAAGGTAGATAAAAAAATTACACAAAATGAACTTCAATAACTAAGAGCCTTTGGGCATTTTCAGTTCTACTGGACTGTGCTCTGCAGAGGGAAGGATTTCAGTGAAATTGATTTATGCTGTCTTTTGTTTATCTTCTTATTGTTGGACTGTACTAGTGATCAGAATGAAAATTCATGTAATCTGGTTTGCTGTGTAAACATTGTACATATGCTAATGTGGTGATCAAATAACCTTCAAGCATTGTGAACATTTAAATAACATTGAGCTAATACTGGAAGAATATAATCCACTGAAACATTGCAAAATATGTAACGTACCAGCTTTTTCTATAAGGTATTTTCTAATATATATATATCTATATATATATATCCTATTAACATAAAGAAAACTTTAAGTATCATTTCTCCAGTTAGAAAATAGCATGGCTAGTCAGTAATCCTGTAATACTTGTAATCACCTAGTACAGGTGATTGGGCTTTATATTTACATTGTCATCACATCATTCTAGTTCCTTGTGCCAAAAGTTTGACAGGGACAATTCTAGTTTTTGGATTGACGTGAATGATTCTTTTATGAAATACACAGTTGGATTAGAGATTCTTATCAGTTGTCTTTTCACACTGCCTGTGGGTCAAGTATGTTCATGCTAGAAGGGAAATATGTGCAAGAAAAACATAATACTTAAAGACCAATGCAGAGCTTATCAGGACCATTTCATGAATTTGCATATAACCTCAGCTCAAATACAGCAGAGACAGTAACAGTACTAACATCCCTCAAACTTGCTTGGGCTTGTCAGCAGCTTGTCAATCAGCACAGCTTCAAGGAGCTACTGGGGTCTGTTCCAAAGTGTTGACAGAGCAGCATCACTGGAGTATGTTGTATTTTTGTTGATTCCTAAACTGTCAGACTCCAATAGCGTCTCGTTACTCTAACTCCCTTCCTCATGAAGAAAGGACTCAAACTGTAGCTCAGTGTTCAGCAGCTCTCCAGCTGAACCAGCCCCCAGAGGATGCCCAGGAAAAAATAGCTCTTCCCCTTCCGGATGAAGAGCCCTGCTGCAGTTATCCAGGATGCCACAGCTGACTTTGTCTTCCTCAGTCTCCAGAACAGTCATTCTCAAACTGTGCACAAAGCTGGTTCAGGGGAGAGTAAAGTTTATTAAATGCCCCAAGGAGAAAATTGGTGTTTTGAGGGGTTTAACAGCGTTATGAAAGGATTCGTTTGAATTACACTTAACAGTAACCTCTATGCCACACAGCTTACTTTTGTGAGCTGTGTCAGCATGTTTGCCTCCATATCAGCTTGGTCTTTTTATTTCCCCATCTCTTCAGGCTCAATAGGTTTGTCATAATGCCTAGAAAAGACAGAAGGAAAGAGAAGATTCTGGTCATCAGGAAACCTTGCGATTCTCATCAGTAAAGCTATAAATCAGTCAGGCTGGCAATCTGAAGCAGCTTTTTTTAAGAGGCACTAATAACTTTAATCATTTTAGTGGGATTTGGAAGTATTGCAGCTGACTGAAAATATCTTTTCTTTAGCACTGTGCAAATACTAGATTTCATGCTATAAACTAGAGGGAGATTAATTTGTTTCCACTAATGTCAGAACAAATTCAGAATTTGTTCTCAGTATGAAACTGTGAAATGAGGCAGCTGTCAGCATAATTTGCCCCTGTCATTGCTGTGCCAGCAGCTCATTGTAGTTTGGCATTTGCAGCTCTTTTGCCATTGTACACTAGTGTGAATCCTGCCAGCCTCTATGAGGCCAAGGCATGAGTACTGTTCATTTGACCAGGAATAGGGCACTTATGTTTTTGCCTTCAAAATCACTTCAGCAAAATGATTCCTAGAGTGCTGCTGTCTCTCCTGCTGCATCTCATATCTCTACAGCACAAGCACTGGCTGTGGCTCATTTGCATGCCCTCTGTGTTAAGCCTCTGCTTTGCCATGTCCCCTGAACAAAACTGTCTCCTTCCTGCGCCCCACTTCAAAATTTCACCTGGATATTAAGCTCAAACAGTGCTAAATCCTGTGCTTCAAACCGCAGATACTCACCTGTGGTAAACAGTGGTATGGTGCTGATAGTGCAAGTTTGGTACCCAGGTCCTGATCCTGAAAATATGAGGGGTAAGAAAAGGAAGAATCAGTTCTCTCAGGAGACAGGTGTGGTGAAGGGAGACAGGAAGGAAAAAGATAGTAATGTTACTCTTTTTTTCTATATCATCAGTCATAGAGACAAGGCTCACTTGATTCAGATCTCTCTTGAGTCTGGTCGGTGAAGGGGAGAATTGAGTCCCAGTGTTTGGTCTACTACAGCAGGGGAACCTGTGGACTGATGATCAGGGCATGGATTCAGGTACATTCAAAGCAAGAAGTGGTTCTGAGTTGTGTGTTTGTCACCAGAGTCGCAAATAGTACGTGGAAATATATTCAAGTGTTGATATTCATATTCAAGGTAAGGAGAAGGCATGGCTTCAGCCATGCCTTTCAGATTTTTAGTGCTCAGAGTAATCAGAAAAAAATTGTCAAGATTATGAACTCTTCAGAACATGAGCTAAAGTAGTATGTTCATGATTTTAAACCCGCTTCCAAACATCTATAGAAAACCCAAGAGAAAGAACATAACTGGAGAGGAAGGAATTAGCAGAATGTTTTCCGTCAGGTGTCTTTAGGTCTGAAATGCATTCTGTTCCTTGCTCTGCTAGAGCTCAAATCTGGTCATACCTGAGTGTGCAGAAAGTTCCTGTAGCACTCAATATCCAGTTCTCCACAGCAAACCAGTGGCTGCAGGCTGTGCACTGGAGTGTACCAGCTTGATACAACTTTTTAGTGCCAAATGGACACTAAAAAGCATTAAAAAAAAATGCTTTCCTGGGGAGGTATTGCTGCACTGAGCTTCCAGCAGTTCTCAATAACACTTTTGCTGTGGTCTAATCACAATCCCTGTATTAAGGCTGAGTGGGGCATTTTTCCAGAAAATACATTAAAAATGGTTGAACTCCCAAGTTAAGGAGCCATTCAGTTTAAGTGACTGTTAGACCTTTGTGTGAAAACAGTGGGATACTGGCAGGAATGAGAGACAAGATTTGATCCATTGATTTTTCCACACTGCTCTTGTCCTTTCTCCTTCTATATGTTAACATTAAGATTTCTCTTTGTATTTGTCATTTGTCTTTTTTTTTTCCCGAGGCCAGAGTTTTTTTCCAGTTTCCTGTCTGTTGTTTTCATTTGTTTATAACTTCGATAAATTCTTGGAGGCAGTGTTGCTCTGTTTTGCATTTGCTGGTGCTGGTTGGCCTCGGACATTTCTAAAGAAACATTAACTTTTCCCATATATGACACATGGCAGTTTATGGTTTCCAGGCTGAGAAATGTGGTTGTACACTTCCAGATGAAAATTAGTATGTTCCTTTCCTTCAGCCAAGAGAGAGAGTGTGTATGTCCTCTGCTGATATAAACTAGTACAGCTGCATTGTCTTCAGGGAAGGAAAACATTTTCAAGGTTTGTCTGTTAAAGAAACTTAGTTTCTTACATGGACAAAGGCACCAAACAGTTTCTCTCTTGCATTATTCTTTATTTTTTCCAATGTTAGTTTACGGCTAGAAAGGAAAAACGCTGGTGGTTGTTCTTTAAATTTGTCAGTCCTATCCTCTACTGCTCATCCACACACTTTCCTGAAATGTTTGTCAGAGATAAAAATGAAACATTAGGAGTGGAAAACTGTCTAGAACTGGAAAATAGATAAGATTTGACCATAAAATATGATAAATATAGGACTGCTATGGCCTTGTTTTCATTCTGGTAAAAGTGGATTTATTTGGCATCAAAATAAAATGTTAGGCGCCACCGGTTTACTAAGGATCTATTGTTAGAGTGCAGAGAGGAAAATCCTGGAATGAGCTGCACTAAAACACTCTTCTGATGAGCTCTGCTGTTGTGACCTTGTTGCTTTAATATGTTTTCCAGACAAAAGTTAATGTTTATATAACTGGTGTAGTGCACTAGGGAGGCACTTTGATAACAGAGACAGAAAAAGCAAAAATCTGCAGTTTTTTCAATTTAAGATAAATTAGTAAACACAACTGGATTCTCTTTGTGGAGGATAGAAATAGGTAAGAACTTACAAGACTCATTTCAGCCACCTGTTGTAAAAGTCAAGGAAGTTTATTAAATTGTGTTGTTACGAAAGCTAATTGAAAATAGATTAATTCTGAGAACATATAACTATTTAGCAAGCTGGAATCATCACCTGCTTATTTGGCAGGTGATACTTAATGTTTATGCTTGGAGAATATTGAGTGGCAAATGGAACAAGCGTGTCCTTCCATTGTCAGAGCCTGCCTCTTAACTGATTTGCTCTACCATAAAAAACCCTGCTGTTTTATTTCCTCTGGTGTGTAGGTCACACTAAATTGATCTGGCAGGCTAAAACAATAATTTTAGTCTTTTTCTATGTACGAAACAAAAAAATGTGTTATACTGCAATTGTGTTGTCTTGCTGCAGCCTTTGCCATCAGCCAGCCTACTTCTGTCCCTCTTGTTGGCTGCTGGGAGGCAGTGTAAAGGTAGAGTGGGAAAGCTCAAGGACAGAAGATTGTAGAGCTTCTGTTGATGCCTCAGGAAGGCTGACCTGAAACAGAGACTAGATAGAGCTAGAGAATAAAGTAGGTATTTATTGAAAGGCCTGTAGGATTCACCTTGGGCAGGACAAGAGCCTGACCAGGGCTACACCCAAGGTAGACTAAGAATGGTAACAAAAAATGGTTGACTGGTCATGAGGTCTTACATTTTTATGTTTTGGTCCATTTGCATATTGGGGTTTAGTTGTCCAATTACAGCTTTAGGTTGTGAGGTCTCATCCTTCTTGTTCTTCCCTTCAGTCCACCATTGTTTATGCTTTTGGGCCTGAAAGGTGTCCTTGGCCTTCAGCAGGAGGAGAATTTGTTTTGTCTACCTGCTCTGTGAAGAGAGGTGACTAGCACTTAATATGAGGCTCAGAACTACACCCCTAGGCAGCATAGAATCTGAAAAACATGGAAGCTAAAACTTAAGGCATCACTGTTGAAAATCTCTTGTGTGAGGTTGGTTGGAAGATTTCAAGGAAGGATGAATGGCACTTGAACATGTTGTAGCTGGTAAATGTTTGGTTGTCAGCTATGTGTTTGCCATGTGTTCCCCACGCTGCCTGCTCACCCATCTTTCCCTGTTTTCGTAAAGGACCTGTCAGTACTTCTCTCTTAAAGTCTTCTGTCTCTCTTTACTCCCCACTGAACTCTGCAGGATCTTCACTTTCTTGCAAAGGATGTTCTTGACAAATGTTTTGGGTTAAGTTTTCTATAATGTCTTCCTTCAATAGAAGCCTGTTCTCATGTAACCCAGTGTCTTCACTGGGTACAAAAGCTAATGTTCAAGGTTGAGAGCTGCACTCCTCCCTTGAGTGCGTGCCTAGATATACTCGTGGTGTTTGACCTACTTCTTGCAATTTCCCCCCCAGCTGCTTGAATTTACTCACGCAAACATTAACATTGGTGGTGTTCATTAAATGTGAACTTAACTTTAAGAATAATCTAGTGAGGGGACAACAGAATGGCACAGCAGAACACTGTCCCCTGGAGAGCATTCTGCAGAGATGTTACTCCACTGGACAATGTCACTGTGTTCATAATGTGAGCAATTTACCCCATGTCCTGTCTGCTCTCAGCAGACCCACCTGATCAGTTGCACTTTGTCAGCTTATAAGGACTGTCAGGGATTGCACACCAGGCATTTGTAAAAGGAGAGGCACGCAATTCCTTTAGGAAGGCCAGGTAAAAGTGGAACAACTCCTTCCCAGTCCTGGAGGGAAGAGGGGGCAAGGAAGCTGACTTCTGTTATGGGGATATTTCAATGCTTATTTACATCACAAACCATTTTCTTGTTTACCCTGACATATTTTGCAAAAATATCTCTAAGGAAGAAAAGGAACTCATTCCACACGTCTTCAATTTTGTTTCATTCTTAGTTTTGTGCCGAGACCTAAGCTGTATTAATCTGGGTAGCAACAGTGGTATATCTGGCTTAATTAGGAAACAGACTTTTTAGTCATTTGAGGATTGCTGTGCTGAATCAGACTGATTTCCACATCTGTGCAGATACATGGGAAGGCCAGTGAGATGTTTGTGTAAAGCAGCACACACTCATTATCACTAATATTTTGTAGCTGGCTTGCCTAGGTATTTTTTCAGCTTCAATTTTTTAAGTCTTACTCATTTCAAAACTGCCCGTTGTTAATGTCTGAAGTCTGTGTGTAGTTACAGCTTTTGATTTTGATGGAGTTCTAGCATGAATAAATTATGATTTTTTTTCTTTCTTTTTTTTCCTTTTTTAGCATCGTAGACAAAGAAGTGTCATTAATGGCAGAAATTGATAAAGTTAAAGAAGAAGCCAGTAAGTAAAAAAAAAAGTACAAAGGGAATTTTTGGAATACTGTTGAAACAGTTGTTTTGTTTGGCAGAAAATTACACAATCCATACATTTGGTTAGCAGCATTCCATCATCTTGCACTCTGTATGTGTAGTCAGATTGGGCTTTGAGGTGCCAGGGTAGTTGCTATGAGGATTGTGCCTCAAAATTTCAGTATTATGAAATTAAGGTAAACCAAAAGGGGGTACAGAGTTCAATTTAAATTACTCCTTCTGCTTACCCATCAGAGCTTTTTTACCACTCTTTTTTTTTTCCTCATTTCTGTGGTTATTCAATTATTTTGTTTCCATTTATCAATCACTTTTACTTGCTTATATTACCTACATAAGTTAGAATACTGGAATTAGGAAGTAGCGGGGAGTAGGTTAATGTGTTGCCTCGCATAGCTTTAAGGAATAGTGATCAAGCTTATGAATTAGAAAATTTAAAAAAAAATCAAAAAACAGATGTTTACTGCAGTCTGTTTTCTTAATAATCTGTGGGAGTTGATCTCATTCCAGGCTTTCATGTTGTCTCTAGTTTTTGCCTTTTCATGTATATATATTCTGTTTTGAGGGGTGGGGAAAGCAAGATGAGCCTTATATTAGGATACCACAATATCTGTCTTACACTCCATCCAAGATAGTGTTTGTATTTACCCCCGTATTTACCTGTAAATACAGGGGGACATCTTTCAGTAGAGAATGCTAAGCAAGAAATTGAAGAGTAATCAAAGCATTGTTAGAATGATACTTTTCCTGGCAGATGAAAATGTCCTTGATATGAATGCATACAGTCCTTTTATTGATTTGTGAATTTAAGGTCCTTCCAAGCAAGGTCACAAAATATATTAACATTCTTGAATGCTTCATCTGCATTTAGAACTCACTTAGTTTACAAAAGTATCCTAATTTAATTTTTATTGAAAAAAATGCTCTAAATTCTCTATTGCTGTCCAAGTCTCTTCCAGTTGTGTATGTGTAGAAACTAGAAGGTACGAAGCTACGACAGCAAATACTTGCAAAGTTTGTGGTTTGAATTTCATTTGCTAATTTTCTAGGAATAACATGAAAAAGATGTGAATTTGAAGCTTTGTGTTATTCTGGGAAGGAGTTGTGGAGGGATATATATCAGCAGATTTGGTTACCTACAGATACCAGGCAGCCATAATCACCTACAGAGCATGCACTCATTCCCAGGAAAACCAATGGTAGAATTCCTACTGATCAGCAGACAGAGCCCTAACTGCACAAACAAAACCACATTTTGGAAATCCCCTGTCCAGGGCTGATGATATTATAGGGCTCCTTCATTAATTTTGGCCAGTGATAGGAATTTTTGTAGAAAGTAAACCTAATTCCTACCTAGCAGCATGCAAAGTGCTGCATTTGCACATGGCATGTTCTGTTTCCTTGTTTTCCTGCCAGCTCCGCACATGACAGTGGATGGCCCAGTACCTGTCTCCAGCAGTGTGGTTTCTGCTGTCTCTCAAGGCTGCTTGCTGTAGGTTGTAAAATGCCTTCAGGAACTTAGGCAGAAACTTGTTACAGAACTGTAACATGCTAACCAAGATTTAGAATATTATTTATTTTCAAATCTCTTTGCTGCACTCAAGGACTGTTTTGCAGTGGGTGATCTTATTACTCTTACTGCCAACACTAGGAAAAATTCCAAATATGATAATTTCAGGGGTTTTTTAAAACATGGGTATTTGGCTGGCATCTCATGGAAATAAATGCCAGTATGAGATGAGATGAGATAGTCTGGGCAGTCACTTCAGCAAAGAGGATATTGATCTTGGGGAGGAACAACATTAGCATTACCTAGAATAAGCAGTAAAGCAGAACTATTGGACAAGGTAAGCACCTGGTAAACTGTTCATTTAATGAGATAAAAAATTCTCACTCTTGTAGACCATATTCTACAAAAAATGAAATACAAAAGATCAGCTGGGGAGATAGCAGCTGTTCGTGGCATAAGTAATAATGTAGGCACAGATTTACCAGCAGGGCTAAAGGAACTGTAGCCACCCTCTGCCTTCCCTGCCATGTGACACACACTCCTCTACAGTCACACAGTTTGTTTGCTCCTATACAGCTGTACAGGTGCAGCTGTGTCTCCCTGTGCCTGCTGGACCATGTTGTACTCAGTGAAACATTGGAACAGGTTTCCCAGAGGAGGAGAGATCCTCATCCCTGAAAGCATTCAAGGTCAGGCTCTGAGCAACCCCATATATTGAAGATGTCACTGCTCATTGCAGGGGGTTGGACTAGAGACCTTTAAAGGTCCCTGCCTGCCCAAACTATTTATTGACTCTACAATAATTTCAAAAGAAGGTGTTACCTGATTAAATAAATTATAATGGGCTGAGAAGCAAACTGTCTGCAAAATATCATTAATTCTCACCTTTAAAAATAGCATTAAAAAGTATAGGCTGGTTACATGACTTGTCAAGCGTGCTGTGGAAATTGTGGCAAAAAGAAAGCAAAGAAACCAAAATCTCTACTGCTGTAGTGGAGTCTGTGTCCTTAGGATAGTTTACATTAAGTACCACTCCCCCTGACTGTATGTGTAGGTTCAAAAGAAAAGACTACGACTGTTATTTTTCTACATTTAGATGTTGTTTCCTCTCTGCCATAAGTACTGATCCCATCAGCCAGCTAATCAGTTACTGCTCTTATACTGAGTCACCATTTAGGTAATAGTTTGCATATATTTCCACCAAAATTGTAATGTCATATTATCTTGTGTACAAGTAGGTCATTGCTTTGTGGTTTATGATTAATCTTTCCCTATAAGAATATAACTACTCACCCCTTCCTTACGTAGAATATACGAGGCCAGCAGTAATGAATATTTAGTATTTTTTTCATAAAGACTCTTGGCCTTCAATACTGCTTTGCTGTTAAAATGGCAAATGCATATATTCCATATGTGAAAGCAAAAATGCAATGCCAGTGATTTTAACATAAACTGTATATGAACAGGTTTTTTCAGAGGAAGTGAATTTCCCCTGTGTAAATCAAATGTCTTCAGCATATCTTCAGAAACAGGCTGGTGACTCAATGTATTGCTTCTTTCCATGTCTCTGGAAGGCTCCCTGTTTTTGTGCTTCAAAATAAAGCACTGGAAAACTCAAAACAACATGTCTTTGCCTCTGTTTGTCTGAATGTGGGAGGATTGGTTTAACTTTGATTTTCTGACAGCTATCCCATTTTTAGATCTTTTTCAAAATCAGGCAGTGCAGTGAAATATGCTGATCAACTTAATCTGTGGAAGTATCATATTGGAAATCCAGTTGAAGTCAGTGGTCCATGTGTTTGTCTCACACAGGATGTACCATGTTAATGCCCAAAGACTAATAAATTACAGAGCAATTTACCTGCCTGGCATTAATGACTGACTGTTGGTATTTGGCAGTGGAAATCCTGACTGCTCGGCAGAAGAAAGCAGAGGAGCTGAAGAGACTGGCAGATCTAGCCAGTCAGATGGCTGAAGCACAACTCTCTGAACTCAGGGCTGAAATTAAGGTCAGGCATTCACTTCTGCTTGGGTATTTTAGCCATTTGCAGAAATGCCAAGGAAGAGTTATCACATTAACATGCCCAGGCTGGTCATTCCTGCTATGGGTGAAGGGCAAATAGCTTTCCACAGGGAAATTGTAGCTTCTTAAGGCATTGTAGCACCTCTGAGCAGTGTACAGATGCTATCAGAGGAGTGTAAGCTATCCCCTCCTCTAAGTGTAGCAGTGGGGGGTTTTGCTGTCTGTGTATCATTTAGACTCAGCAAGTAAACCTGATAGCTTCAGGTTCAGTGATCAAACATCTATTCTCCACTGAAATGACCCTCTTCCCAAGTGTGGGAGTGACCCACCCATCACTGAGCTGTGAGATGTAATTTGGTAAGGATGGAAAAACACTTCATTCTGCACAGAGATCTTGTGAACAGGGCAGGGTCAAGAATTTGTTGAGCCTTGATGTGAGCTTAAGTGTTGATTGGTTCTTTCAGTATCCATACAGCCATTCTCAGAATGTAAATCACTGTTAGCATGTCTATTTTTGCAGCACTTTGTGAGTGAACGGAAATACGATGAAGAGCTGGGCAGGTCTGCCCGATTTTCCTGTGATACAGAGCAGCTGAAGACCCAGATTCAGCTCTGTGGAGAAAGTAAGTGCTGATGATCCTTCTCACTTGAGTTTCTCAGAACATAGCTGAGAGCTGACAGAGCAGACAGCAGAGCTGACAGCACATGTCCTGCCAGTGTGTGAGTGTGCAGCAAGCCCAGTATGAGTGCAGCAGGACTGCTGAACACACACAAGTCAACTTTACAGTTAGCAACACGTTAGACTCACTGTGCCTGGGCTGCACACTCCATCTGCAGGTGCACAGTACCATCTTTGTCAGAGATTTCCAGGTATTACTCAGATCAGCTGGAGTTTTCAATCTAAACAGGATCCCAACTCTAGGGAATACACAAATTCAGTAATTTATAAATAAATAGTAAATTGGAAACTCCTGTGTGTGAGCATAATGTAATGAGACCAATTCAGATCTCTCCTGCTAAGAAGTAACTCCCCAGCTTTATAACAGTATTCACTGGGTTTTCCAGGAGCCATCTAGAGTACCAAATCATAGAATCACTAAGGTTGGAAAAGACTGATCCCACCTTGCTGCAACCTCCTTTTAGGTAGTTGTAGAGAGCGGTAAGGTCTCCCCTCAGCCTCTTTTTCTCCAGGCTCATGTTTCTAAACCATCTGCCCTTCTGCTTGGAAATTCAGGTTCACATTTTTTGCTTCAAGTATCATGTCCCTGTTGCAAAATAGGAGCCTGTTTCTCATCTCTGTCATGCTTTTTTTTCCCCTAAAACAAAGTAAGTGATATAAGACTTTGCCCAGTATGTTGCCCTGTCCTATGGTATTCCATTCAAGAGAAAACTGGTAAAACAATACTGAACAAGTGCATCTTAGTGGAAGGAAAATAATAAATGTTTTCAAGTAGTTCCTAAAAATAGAAAATAGAGAAAGTACTACACAGTCTGCCAATACAGGCTTCTAACTGCACAGCTAAAGAACTGACAGCTTGGAGGCATAACCAGTTTAACTCATTAGACCATAAGAATTGTATTTGCAGAACACTTTGAAGATCCATCTAACCCCATATCCTGTCTCAATGAAACCAACCCAGGATGTTTTAGAGGAAGACATAAACTTCCAGTAATGCATTTAATTGTTTACAGTCACCTTGTGGACCCTATCTAATACCCTGAAGCATAAGAGATTGAAAATGCCATAAAGATTATCTTGACTAATAATACCACAGCTGCTATTGATACAACCATAAACTAGTTTTTGAAACTTATTGAACTACTTTGCTAAATAACTTCCAGCTGCAGTTAATTCTGCAAGTTAATTATTTATACCTCATTTCAGTAAAGCATTACATAAGCACAGTTTGATGCAGGCCTGTTTAAATCAGGTCAGTGAAGTCAAAAGAGCAGCTTTTAGCAAGCAAGCAGTGTCATCCTAGAAATGACTGGTAGTGCACTGGCTGGCTGAAGAACTCTGCTCATACCTGCCCTCAGTGACCTTAGATGAGCAACTTGTGATGATTGGTGTCTTTGACAGGAGCTTTTCAGTGCAAAAGATGTTTCTCTTAGCATCATCTCTCAATGAGGCCCATCCCCTGCTAGGAGCTGCAAATGTCCCTTAAACAAGAGATTATACAAGGCCTATAGCTAAGAACAGCCACTCTTAAGGGCTTTAACAAAAGCAATAACCAAAGCCACAGAGCTTGTGCAAAGGAAGGAATGTTCTACCATGAGGAGATCATACCATATACTCAAAATGAAGGACAGGAAGAAACAAAAATAATTGGATTGATATATATCAGAACATCCAGTATCCTTTTCTTGTACATCTTTTTTGTTAAAAATACATTTTTATGACAAGCATCTGGGTTTTTATATGGGCGTCCATGTGCAGCAGTCTGTTTTAGATGAGAGAGAATTAACAGAATTCAAGGATGGTTGGCCTCACTGAACTCTGAAGAGAAAATTCAGTTCATTGTGCAGATCATTGCATTGTTTTTCTGAAGAGGACACCTAGTGGGAGAAGTAGCTGATGTCAGTGTAAGTGAATAAGATCCTCAGAAAATCCAGCAGATGATGCTTACTTAGTAAAATGATTCCTCATCTTCTTTCTCTGTACTAGAAGTGAAAAAATTGAAGTACCTCTTAGATAAAAACAACAGATGTCTCTCTGGAGTGAGCCTTAAATTTGTCATCTGAACCAGAAGGAAACAGAAAAATTCCATAATCTGAAAAATCAGGATAGCAAATTAAGATCAAGAACTTCATTAGCCTTGGAATCCTCTTCAAGACTGCTTGGGGGCCATTTTGCAAAGGCAACTTGAAGAAATGCAGAGAAGAATCAAGGATTTTTTGGGTGCATTTTATATCTAAACATGACAGTGCTTACTAAATTAGGTGATCTCAAAATACTGAGAAGTAGAGAGTAGGAATATACTGAGATGGACAGTAGTGGTTCCTGATGGTGCAGACTGCTGTGTTCTGCATGAAGTAGATTAGTGCATTGCATTCGGTTCCAGTTTTTGTAGATACCCATGATACAGAGAAATCTTTTTACCCATTTCTTTAGAAAGGAGTAAGTTAAGTTCTCTTGGATGCCAAAAGCCTGGGCTTCTGCCAGGCTCCTTCCAATTTTAGTGCAGTGCCACCACATTGGCTCTTTTATCTCCAGAAGTGCTTTGCAGTGAGGCAGGCTTACAGGTGTAGAACACTATGGCCTGACTCCAAACAAGCCACTCCAATAGTTACCTTAAGTTAGCTTACTTCATTATTTAAAGTGAGACTGAAACAACACTTCCAAAATTAACTGTAAGCAGGGTAAGAATATAGCCTTGTGTTTAGATGTTGATCATTTAACTGATAACACATAATCCCTTTTTTTAACAGTTTCTCACCCAAAGAACAACTATTCCACAAGAACACCATGTAGTTTACTGCTGTCCTCAATGACCCCGCATGCAACAACCGGCAAGCAAAATCCACACAGCCGAAAGTCCTCTACTCATGCCAAGAACTCTGATAATAAAACAGCCAGCAGTAAAGTGCAAAGTTATCCTTCTTCCAATCCTACAGAATCTTCTTCTCAAATTCCAACGAATAAGCAGGTAAGATGTCAATCACTCATGAACTAAACTAAACTACTTCAAAACCTTTCAGAAAAATAGGTAGCATTACAAGTTACTAATACAAAATCAAATACTGATTTGTGGTCTGTATTTAATTAGTCGTTTTTGAAGGTAGTAAGCATATATTTTCCAGCTTCATTTTCCAGTCAGTGTGAACATATAAAGTAGAAATACCAGAAATACCATATGAGAAAAGACAGCTGTCTGTTTAGAAGTGTCTAGTGGCAGTAATAGAATAAAAAAGAAAACCCCTCCATTATAGCTAACTGCTATGGAGGAGAAACATTTAGTCCTTGAAAACAGTCAGCTGATGTGCTGTTGAAGCACAATTATTACATACACTTTGCAAGTAGAATCCTGCCAGGTTTAAAAGCATATTATTTCAGAAGCTCTATAATACAGGTTATAGTATTGTACTATATTAGTAGCATTATTATATATATGATACATATATGAATTATATTTAGTTGTAATAGCACCTTAGAATGTCCCTATACCGTTGTTCTTAGATAAAGCTGCCACTAAAGTTGGTCTGAATTTTGTCCCAGTAGGGATTTTAGGCTCAAGTAGATGCGTGAAGGGAAATGTAAGACAGTGCATAATGTCAGTGCATGTATGGGATCACCTGTCCTGTCAGGCATGGAAATAAAAGTAATTCAGCCACTTCCCACTAAGACTCAAAGCATCCTCTGAGCAAAATATCACAATGGACATGTCTTCCACAATGAGGATGCTTCACTTGACTTTGATTTACATGTCTGTTCTTCCTGCAGTCATACTCTTTACTAGGAAAGCAATATTCATTTTGGAAAAAATCAGTCAGTATTAACTTCTTCAGTATTTCTTAACTGCTCAGAGAATCACAGTGTATCCTGAGTCCCACTCCTTGCCCTGCACAAGACACTCCAAGAATCCCACCATGTGCTTGAGAGCATTGTCCAAACTTCTTGAGTTCTGTCAGGGTTGATGCTGTGACCACTTCTCTGGGCAGCCTGATCCAGTGCCCAGGCACCCTCTGGGTGAAGAACTTCTCCCTGATACCCAACCTAAACCTCCCTTGACACAAATTCAGGCCATTCCCTCAGGTCCTGTCACTGGTCACCACAGAGAAGAGATCAGTGCCTGTCCCTCCTCTTCCCCTCACAGGGAAGTTGTGACTGCAATGAGTGCTCTCCTCAGTCTCCTCCAGACTGAACAGACCAAGTGACCTCAGCCATTTCTCATACGGCTTCTCCTCAAGGCCCTTCACCATCTTCATGGCCCCTCCTTTGGACACTCTCTAATAGTTCAGTGTCTTTCCAAAATCATGGCACCCAAAACTGCCCCAGCACTCGAGGTGAGGCTGCCCCAGTGCAGAGCACAGTGGGATGATTCCCTCCCTTTCCCAGCTGGCCATGCTGGGCCTGATGCACCCCAAGACATGGTTGGCCCTCCTGGCTGCCAGGGTACTGCTGACTCATATTTAACTTCTGTTGACCAGAACCTGCAAATCCCTTTCCTCAACAACTGCTGTTGCAATGTCTAGAATTTCATCCCCTTTTCTGTATTCTCTTGAATCATGGCAGGTTTTAATTTGGCATCAGTAATGAATCTGCCATCTGTATCTCCAGACTACTCAGATGTAGTATGGTACTCATAGTTCTGGTTATAGTTATAATAAAGAGACTCTGGTAACAACGAAAACTTTTTAGTGTTTTCCCTCTCCTGTTCCCTCCTAACAGTAACACTGTTAATTTTGACTGCTGTGTTTCTTGGCCTCTTGGAAGGATTCAGACAACCTAACAGTTACCCCATTTCTTTCTGGGTAGAATGGGCCTTCTAGCCAGAGACGAAGATTCAACCCACAGCACCAAAACATGCGACTCAACGGATCTAATAAGTCACAAGGTAATGAGGCAGATCAAAACACAAAGAGTGGTTCCAGGCCTGAGCACAGAAGACAGCAGCATAACAGCTTTCGATCTAAAAACAAAGGAGCTATGAAAAATCAAGAGCAGCCTACAACTGCAAGGACCACAGAGAATCCAGCCCATCCGGAGAAGTCCCGACGGAAGCATCACACGCCAGACACCGCAGAGCACAGGCCTTTCCAAGGCAGCGTTGGCAGGGTGTCACAGTGCAATTTATGTCCTACAAGGATGGAGGTCTCTGCTGATGCCACTGTTCTTTCAGTGCCAGCTGTGACTCTGGTTGCTTAAAATGTCACAGTGATGGCAGGCAGAGAAATTCAGTCTCTTCATTTTAGTTTGTTGCTCGAAAAGCTCGTTGGTGAAGAAAATAAGTCAGAACATAGTCTTTTAAATCTTTTGCTGCTTAAAACTTGTTGGTATCTTTATTACTTACTAATTATCAAAATTAAATCATACTTTAAAGGCTTTCCCCAATATGTTCACATTCCTTTTCTCATGACTGTACGGAATCTGACCAAAGCAGCATTTACTTCTTAGAAAAATTAAATCTAGATTGAAAAGATAAATTGATAATTAAATTCACAATAGCAAAAACCTGTTGTAGATATGTGGTTATACCAGTCAACATTATTATTTCATAGAACAGCCTGTGTTAGAAGGATCCCAGGAAGTCTGTATGCTGTGGTCTGCAAAGAAATCAAATAATCTTGTAGAATTTTTCAGCAAATCTCTATACACCTCTTTCTTTCTGTGCATGTATACATGTACATGCATGCACACTGTATACACAGAGAGCATTGTTCTATACAAGAGGAGTTGAAAAAGCAGTTAATTTGATTTTATCTTATTATTCCATAATCTGAGATCTTTAAATTCAAGTATAAATTGTATTAAATGTACTACATATTGGTATTTTTCATGGACAAACTATTTTTATGAGGCTGAGGAAATATGCTCATTTAAGTTTGGAATGTATATAGTAATGGCTATTCAGATGCACAGCCCTGTTCTCCATCCTTATCAGCCACTTTTCTATGACTAGTTGGATTTATTTTTTGCATATGAAAAGTTGCAGGTCTTCTAGACTTGAATTCAAATTATTTTTCTATATTTTTGCTGTAGGAACCATCTGTCCATAACAAGAGCTATGACTAATGAATTACTTAGTCTTTATGTTCTGAGTCTGTATTTCAGAAAACCTGTTTCTTCCAAATAATTAAAATCTTTCTACAATATCCTGGTGTTTGCTGCTTTGCAGTGCCTAACCTTGTGCTCTTACTCAAATGGTATTTGAGTAGTGGAACTGGTATCAGTGGGAGGCTTCAGCTGAGTTTGGACTGGACTAGGCTTTTGCTTCTAGCTTGATTCTAACGCCACAGCGCACGAAACAACCTCGCCATGAGAGTCACCTCCATGCTGAATACATTTTACAGTAAGTTACTGGTTAACATGGTACAGTGTCATAAAGGTTAGTAAGATTGGCCTCCCATCGAGGTCAGTAAGAGCAGAAGGACACTTGAGTAGCTTTAAAAGTTTACAGCTAGGTGATTGTTTGCTATTCCTTTTACTGATTTCCTCTGCCCAATTTCTGTTTACTGACTGCACACTTCCTTAGTACTGACTGGATTACTCCCCTCTGCGGCCCTTGAAAAATAATCTCCAGGAGAAGAGTGAAGTGCATTCTCTAATTTTTGTTTTTCTTTATACACGTATACACTGTCCCACATGTGAATATTGGTAAAACCTGATTTTAAAAGCCAAGTAACTCATTGTCATCTGGAAGAGTGGTGAAAGAAAAATAAACATGTAGGTGGACACTCGCTTTCTTAGCATTGCAAGCACTGCTATTAATCTAGTTAATTACGTATCACACTTTTAAGCTGAATATTTTGGGGTAGATGGAACTAAAATTCCAGAATTTCTGTTGTGCATACCCATCAGATAGGTAGCTTTTCAAAATTTATCTGCTGCCTTACAGTTTCACTGTAACCTCACTCTAAGAGATTCAATTACAAATTCCATGCAGATATTACACAGGAATTTCTTATACTTTCCATATATAAGTAGTGAAATGTGTCTCTTCTTGTAATCCTAAAAAAATCAAACTTACCTGTAATGACAGTTATACATTCCTTATGGCTTCTGGACTTGATTATTGCATTATTGAAAGTTAATTTATTCCGTAAGTCAGTTTCTCACAAGCGACGTTCTGCAGATAAATAAAATCTGTAACTGAACTCAGCACAACAGGACCACCTTGTGCTCTTCAGTACAAGGCAAGCTTTGATGTATTGGAGGCTCAGCACGTGACAGATCCAGGACTAACAGGTGAGAGATGGCATTTTTCTTTTCTCTAGTGATGCTAAGACATCTTGGTTAAAGAGCTTTGCATGGCTTTGGTTAGGCTGAGGAGAAGGCTGGTTGTGGGTGTGCTGCAGTTTTAGCACGCCAGGTTTTGTCTAGGATTTGTGCTGGTTTGGGAAGGTTATTCAAATGCACATTTTAACCACATTATGTGGCTGTGCTCTGAAACTGTGTCAGAATCTTCATTTTTCTTGTGTGTCTGTATGCTTGGAATTACATCTGCCAATTTCTAGGAGTGTTTTACTGTTCATGGTAGTTACAAGTAGCCAAATGCTCTTCTTCAACAGAACACCATTTTTATCTTCTTATTACAGAGACACCTACATGCAATTCTCCTTTTAAGGGACTTGTAGAGGGGCAGTGAGGGAATTTATGGCAGGACAAGGCTTCCCTTCCTGGCCTGTCCTCTTTCATAAAAAGTCCCCTCAAGTAGCAAAGCAAATACAGCTGTTTGACCTCACTCAAACACAGACATGGAATTCCCACTGCACTTTGTGCTCTTTCAGAAGTGGAAACACATCTTAAAGGGGCAATATTTTAAAGCAGGTTGAATCTGTCTTTTGTGTAAGATTAAATTCAGAGTAAGGGCAGAACCCAGCAAAATGAGGAAAGATTCTGTGATACAAAAACATGCTGGAAGTGCCTACTTAGATAAGTTGAAAGCCCATGTTTGCACCCCATTCAATTGAAAAGAAATAAAATCAAGTCCTTCTTTCTTACCTTCTTCACCACAGCCACTTTGTCATTTTATCTACTGAAATTCAAGGGGGTTGTTTTTTATTCTTTTAACCACAAGCTAAGTATGTCCAGGACAGAGAAGACTCATTAATGCTGCTGTAATGCAAACAACACAAATGTTACTTGAAAAATACTAAGCTACCAAAATAGTTAAGTAAACAGTGAGGTAGTAACAAACTCTCAAAGTCCTGTAGGAATAGTCTCAAAACTTTTTCTTGTATTCTCTCGAGTTTTTTCTCACCTAAATTATATTCTCCAATTCAGTGTTTCTAAATTCAAAAGTTGAAAGAAATCAGCTTTAGAGAGCCTTGTAAAAAGATTTTAAGATGCATGGTAAAATGCTCAGCTGTTGAATAAACAGTGAAGTAGAACTCACACACAGAAGATAAGTATTAAAAAATTCTTTTCAGACAGATTATTATGAAAAACAAATTGCACAAACTTAGTCTCATGTTCAAAGAATACTAGAGTACATTATGTGAGTATCCTTCCATAACTTCTGCTTTGTCCTTTGTTCAGTGAAAATTTTTGTTGAGATAGGAAGAGCCTTGGAACTGTTGATCTTCAGGTTCATTTAAAAACAAAAACAAACAAAAAAACCCCACTAGCTTAAATACTCTAAAAGTCAGCTGGTCTTCCATATACACACAATAGCAGAAAATTATAGTGCTCTACACCTTTATAGTGACTACTGTTCATGGCAAAGTGTCTTGTTAAAAACATCAGTACATGAAAATTCAAGGTTTTTTACTTGTGCAAATTATGTTCCAAGTCCTTATGGCTGGGAGAAAAGCCTGAAAATGTGATGGCTTTAAATGATCTAGCAAGTAAAACATTTAAAGAACCCGTCTGTAATTCTAATAGTCTCAGGAATTTTAAGAACTTGCTTTTTGGCAACGTTCTCAGTGTTCAGAGACAGCTGTATTTACTGTGCTGGAGAAGCAAATGTAGTCGTAAATACAGCAAAAAAAAACGGCATCCAACGTTAAGCAAGGATGCAAAACAAAGCCGGGTTTTGTTCACTGATTTAAACAACTAAAAGGGCTCTTGAAAAATCAACGATCCAAACTTGCCTTTCCTCTGCTGGTAGAAACATACAGCAGCTCTTTGTTTCAGTATCATTACTCAATATTTGCCCTGCTACAAGCTCTCCTCCAGCCTGCACGCGGGGAAGGAGGGAGACTTTCTTCAAACCATGGCACTTCGACCTCACCTTTTGTGCTTTGCTGCACACAAGTTGAGGTTGTGCCCTGCTCATCTGAAAGGACCTGCAGAAGGACATGGAAGGTGTAACTCAGACCCTGCAGCCCCAGAAAAGCCGTCCCCCAGCAGTGTGACACAAAATGCCACAGCTGCACTAGCCTGGCCCCAGAGGCAGATCACAGCACGGTGCCGTGTGTGTCTCTCCAGAGAGAGCAGCCTTGTGACTCACACAACACACTTCTTCCTTGCATTCCCTTTCTGAATCTGCTCTCAGTGTACAAGCACAGATGATCCCTTGCATTGCTAGTAAGAGCAAAAATGGTCATTTACCCTCACCAGAAGTGCTGTTAAGTGCATTCAACTCCAGTGTCTCTGCCGCAGGCATATGTTGTACGCTTGTGGCAACCTTGTATCTAATAAGCTACTTATTTTTATCTATTCCCCCCCTCTTTTAAAGGTACAAAATGAGGTTCACTGTAGTTGAAGTTGACTGGAATGTTAAACTGCATGTGCTTGAGCAATTTTTTTAATCCATTTTTCTTCCTCCCTTCCCAACATCTAAAAGATATCTAGAAATAAAGCAGAAAACACACTTCAATGCTCACTTTAAACAATTTTCTTCCTGTGCTTTTCATTATCTTTTTCATCCACGATTTTCTACCTAATCTTTGAATACAGGATTACATGAGATAATGATCCTGAGTCAAACATTATCCATCCACTTTCCCATTCTTAGGCATAACACTTTCTGCTAATACAGCTGGTTCTTTGTTTAGTACAGTAGAAGTAGTAGGAATTTCAACAGCAGCACTGTCCTGTTCCCTTGTTTCACTGGATGCAGAAGAAGGTGGCTGAGATGGTGTCACAAGAAACAGCGGAGTCCTTCTCAGCTTCACTGCACGTTTGTTCACAGGCTTCTTACTCCCTGCACTTTGGGGTGCCATTTGGCTCAGTGTGCCATTGCCAGCACTCTGCCTTCCACAGGGAGCCTGGGACTTGCTGGGCACTGATGTGCATGTTGCAGATGTGGTTTCAGAAGCTTCTTTATGCATTATCAGCCTTTCACTATGGGGTCGTTTAAGAATTGCTGCAGAATGTGAAACATTGCAGGCAGCTACCTTTAATGAAGATGAATTCTTGACTTTTATGTGGGTACTTGTTGAGGGACCTGAGAATCTAATTGGCTGGGGACCCACTTTACATGGTAAACAGCCTTCCACTTCAGTATTGTCAGTTAATCGTCTGTGAAACAAAGAACTTCAAGTAAAAATATAAACTATATATGTAAATTGTTGTTTTTATAACATTATTACTAAACAGATCATCTGCAACAGGATTTCACAAATAGGTTTAAATGGTGCTGTAACAAGCATAAATTTCAGTTCCCAACAGTTCATCACTAAAATCAGGGTTGTCCTTCTGTGATTAGAACCATCAATCTCTTCTGCCTCTCTAAGATGACACATTAAAAACTGCAGCAGTGAAGTGGCTGTAGGCTGGCTCAGGTGACTGTACGTGGCACCTGCAAAGTGCTGCTTTTAGGTAATGTGTTGAGAATGGAGGTGTCACAAAAATATTGCCATAAAACTGCAGAGAGGAAGTTCTAAAAATTCCTTCTAAAAAAAAGATATCTCACAGACATGAAAATCATGTTTAAAGTTTTCACTTTCTGGTTTAGCAGTCCCTTTAACTAATACTGTTCTCTAGTTTCTCAAGTTACTTCTTGTAACTTGAGAGAAATCTCAGCAGCCTAAAAAAAACAGTAATTTGTTTCTAGCAAGTTCAGTTGTGCAATTAAGTGCTCTATGATGTTTTATAAAAATGTAAATTAAAAAAACAGAAATCTCAACATGCATAGATTCAAGGAACCTGAAATTACAGAGAGGAGAAAAAAAGGACAGCAGCACTGTATTTGCTAATTAATTTTATGCCACCTATCCAAATCAGCATACCTTTTATAAACTGGAGGCATATGATGCAAACTGCCTCTCAGAGGGCGTTCTTCCAGAGTCCAACATTCAATCAGCTCCTGAGGCACTCTCCAGTAGCTGACACCTGCATTTCATAGCAGCATTGTACTGATGAGCTGAGAGAACACAGCCATGCAGGTTTACACCTGACTAAGCACATTAATACATGTACTTTACTATGCAGAATTTCAGCTCTCAGCCAGCTGACATGAGCATTGCTGACAGCCAGCATGCTGCTGCATTCATGTCAACTCCTGTCCCCTCTCTGGAACATCCCATAAAACATATTTTCCCCGCAAACAGCCACTGCTGTTGTACAATGTTATGAAAGTTTATGCAGAGTTCTTATTATAATTAGTTGGCAAATACTTTTCTTATTTTTATATTTAAAAGTAGTAATACTGAAATAAAAAATTATTGCTCTACCTCTCCCTTCCCAGGTATCGAAAGCATCCATCATCTTTTTCAGCTCAGCTACTGAGTAATAGCTCCAGATGTATTGGATGTTATTTCCAGCTTCTCTAGAAATATTGTTTTAAAGATACAAGTTACATGATTTGTTAGCTGTCCTTAAAAATGTGCCATTGGTGAAATATATCATACCAAATACTAACTATAAGGACTTAGCAGTAAATGTTTATAAAGCAGAAAGGAAAATGTTACTCTGATTTTGGTTTTATTCAAATAAGAGATTCTAATCCTTCTGTGAATGCCTGTTGCTAAAAATGGATATTCATAAAAGAACAGATCTTCATAGAAGAATAATTACAGAATTAATTATGTAAAACCTATTTTTTTAGAATTCACAGTAGGAGAACCGATACCTGATATGTTGCCAAATACTCTTGGAATAAATATTAATGTTCCCAGCCTAAATTTAGGAAGATATGCATCCTAATTATAAAGATGATAAAGTATCAAGAGCTTTATCTTAATCAAAAGATGCACAGTGAAGTACACTTCTGACACTACACTGTGAGAGTGACAAAGACCAACTGCTTCCAGTTCTAAGTACAGGTCTACCAATAACTTCAAATTACTGCCATGTAAATACATTAATAGTGTAGTATAGCTGTGCATGTTCTTTAAAGAATTAAAACCATTTCCTTTCATCTTTGGTTCTCAGTGTTCAGCTATCTTAGAAGACTGCAAAAAATAATTACATGAATCACAACCAACTTTGCAAATATTTCTGGAGGTTTTTCTGTATGGGAATTTATTAATTGTATTTAGTGTAAATACTAGAAAGTAATTTAAAATTGTTGAGACATTTTAAAAACAATAAGGCAAACAGAATAAGAACTTACAACAACTGCATGCTAACCACCATGTACTCTCAAATTCTTAACCTCCAGGCTTAGTTTTTATCATGCTGGTTTAATGTGGCCATTCTATTATCTAGCTGCTTTGGGAGCTGGAAAGATTCCTTCCAGATTTATACAACAAAAACAGATTTATAGTACAGTAATCCTGCATTATGCTACATATGGTAATACTGAGGCATAATTATAATATGTATTTATTCTCACTTCAGAGTGCTTTCATGTTTGATAGTCACCTTACCTTTTGTACATGCTTTTACTATGAATTTTCATTCCTAGCGCCTTACTAATTGCATCAGTCCCGTCAGCTCTTGTGGCATACACACCAATAATTTTACTTTCACAGCTTGCTCCAGAAGTGTTGAGATAGTGCAGGACCCAAACTGTGGGCTTGGTACAAACCAAATGGTAAGAATCACAGAAATCCAACAAAGCCTGGAAAAAAACATAAAACATATAGAATATTAGTAAGAATGCAGTATTTTTAGTTGAATAAACTTTCATATTTAAGTTTTCTTAACTGTACCAGTGAGCTCTTTTAAGTAATTCAAGGATGTAGTTTTTCTGGAATACTGTCTGCAGTTATTTCTTATCTGACATTACCAGAGAATGTTGTGAAACTAAGAGATTCACAGAAAGGCAACAGAAATAGTTAAAGGCAAGGCAATTCCTTAACATGCAGAGAAACTAAAAGGCCTGGAATTGTTTTACACTTTTCAAAAGGAAATGAGTAAGGGAGAATGTGAAATACAGAGAAAAATAACTTGCTAAAAGGACACAGGTGACTGTTAGGAATTACACAGCCAGAGCTGGCAATATGAGTTAATTTCCTAGCAGTTAATTAGAATTAGCTTTTAAGTTACAATACCCTAAAATCTTAGGATTTTAAATAACACACTAATTATCTTTTCTCCTTTCTCATTCTAAAAAAATGTCAAGAGTACATTTTGTCTTACAAGTTTTAGAAACAACTTGTAAAACTGAAAAAGAAACCCCAACCAAAACAACTTGAAGGGATCAAATCTAATTTCAAGTGAAATTTGAAGCCAAATAGGAAACTAAATGTCCTTCTATTATACAAGTTCTACAGCAGACTTGCATGTACAACACTCATATTTAAACTGTTGCTGTATTGCAATGATGGTAAAAGCTGATGTCCTTTACTGACTGCATTATCAACTCTAGGATTTCTTAACCTAAACCTCTAAATTTACTCATGATTTAGTGTGGTCACTAAGATGTGCTAACTTGGACTTTCTGTAGCTTTAGTGTTTGGTGCTAATGAATGGCACGGGTTAGAGAGTTCAACATCAAAAATGTTAAGAAATGTCAGGACCTTTTTAAGCTCTATATTGGACCTTGAAGAAAATGTCTCCATTTCATTGGCCAGATGATCAGACAGACTGTACGGATAAGGGATTCCAAAATAATCTGCTTCCTCCTGCAGTGCAGCTCGAATTTGTTCATCTCCAGGAATCCGAACTTCTCCATGAAGATAATCCAGAAGGTATTTAAACAGGTTTCCATCTCGATCAATTAGGCATGCTCCTGAAAACGTAAACTTAATTCAAATACTGTTTCCAGCAAGTGAAGACAAATTTGTCACATTCCACCAAATCATCAAGTACAGCCTTTTGTACAAAACTTCTGTACTGGTTTTACTTAGGAGGGGTAAGTATACTGTCTTTACTCTTTTAAAATGGTATTTTGTTTCCTGGAATATTTGTTATTTGAAGATAAGTTTCTTAGTGCAGTAAACATTTCTTTGGAATTTCAGTGAAATCACTAATCTGCATAGGACTATAGTAATGCAATCTCAGCTGTGCTGCACTCTGCTTAAAATGCTAAAATCTAATTCTAGATACATTCTAATTCTAACTGCAGGTGCATCTTTACCCACTATTGCAGGGATCTGTTAATTTTGCTTCTAGACCATTTAAGAGAGTTAAAATTAGCATCAGTTCCAGTACACATCTAGTCAAACCTTCCCTGAATATTGCTCAAGTTATAGTGTATCTGCTTCTTTTTCTCTCTTTTGCCTGAAGGGCCCAAGAAAACCAACCAAACCATATGGTCTGTACAACAGGCTGTTCCCTGCCACTGTGAAAGATGGTAGCAAAGTCCTGTTATGTTATGCCAAGTCCTTATGTTAAACACTTCAGGTATTTTAAACAGTCTAATGTATGCAACAAAGAATTACTATTCTTCATCCATTGTCTCTTTTAACTGGACCTACTTTGGCAGGATTTCTAAGTCACAAACAAGTGTGAAATGTGACCCATGAATAGTTTTATTCAAACTTTTGTATCAAGCCATGGTGGTGAAAAATGCAGTTTTTACTGGGTAGTAAGGTATTCTGAAACAAAGATTAGACCCAAATCTCTTGATGTAATGAACAAAGGGAATGAGATGCCTCTGGAGATTATAGGGGTTCACAGACAGGATCCAAGATATGTGCCAAATACTCTGCCAACTTCAATTTTATCTATTTTTGTATTCTTACTGAAGAAGAACATTCCAAAGCCACAGTCCCTGTCCAATGGACAGGGACATTGCGCTGTACAAATGTGTGTGTTTGCAAGCATGAGTAGACTTGTGGAATTCAGATGAACTACCTGTATATATAAAGTCATGCATGCAGAATTTTTTTCCAGCCTGGAATTAGAAGCCAACTGATCCTCAGCAGACTGGGAAAAGAGATATACTATAAAATGCATAAATACATATAAAGGTGTGTATTTACCAGAGAGCTCCGTGACCAGAATGTGATATTTAGAGCTTCAATGTATTTACCCGATTCATCCACCTTCAGAGGAAAGCGTCCACTAAACATGGAAGCCAGCATGGAATCCTTAAAGCGGCACAGAGACTCGCGCCTGGCTGTGTAGAAACAGCCTCGCACATTCAGCCGCAGAATGTCCTGGACATCTTCAATCTTGCCCTCTTCCATTGCATTTGCCAAGGATGATGTTCATTACCAGCTATTCAAACGAAAAACAGACACGAATAGAAGACAAACTAACACTGGCTACAGACTTAACATGTCATATACAAGACCTAAGCAATAGCTCAGCTCTTGCATGTCTGTAACAGGATACCGCTTTGGAAACAGTCCTGGAGCCCCAGTAATGCAAATAGGCAAATATTCTGCACCCTTAGTGTAAAAAACTATGGCGTTTTACTTTGCTAGGAAACATAAAGGTTACTCTTTTGAGACAAACAGTTCACAGCACTAAAAATGCAGCTCTTTTTAAACCAGTGACACCGCGGCTTCTTTAAAAACCGATCTTTAATTAGGGCTGCTTTAACTTCCCGGGCCCCTCGCTCGCCCCTTCCATCCCCGGGGCGCTGCTCGGCCCAAGAGCGGCGATCGGTAAGCGGAACGCGGCCCCCCGGGGGCAGCGCTCAGGGCGGGCCGTCCCGCTGTACCTGCGCGCCGCTGCTGCTCGGCCGGGCCGCGCTCCGCAAAATGGCGGCGGGCAGGGCCGGAACGGAACGGAACGGAACGGAACAGGAGAGGGGCAGCCCGTGTGCCCCGGCCGCGCCATCTCCTCCCCGGGCTCCCTGCCGGGGGCCAGCCGGGTGCAGGGGCCCCCGGGGCTGCCGGCAGGCGCTCCCTCACGCGCCCTCCGAAGTGTGGCTTACCCGCCTGCAGTCGGCTGTTCTGTACGGCACAAACCGTGCTGGTAACTTTTTTTTTTTTTTAATTGCAAGTACGGGTTTACTCAGAATGGGTTTATTCTATTGCTGTTTCTGTAGTCTCCACAGTCAGAATGGTTTGGTTTGGAAGGGGACCTCGAAGATCATCTACGTCTAACCACTCCCCACCTTGAACACGGATGGGGCATCCACAGCTTCCCTGGGCAACCTGTTCCAGTGCCTCACTACCCTCACAGAAAAGAATTTTTTTTTTTCCTAATAGCTAATATAAACCTGTTCTGAACTCATTTCATCTTGTCCTGGCACTACATCCTCGTGTAAATATTCTTGCTCATCTTTCTTTTAAATTCCTTTACGGTACGGGAAGGCTGCAATTAGGTCACTCTGGAGCCTTCTCTTTTCCAGACTGAACAAACCCAATTCTCTCAGCCTTTCCTCAAGGGAGAGATGCTCCATTTCTCTCATCTCTTGGTGGCCTCCTCTGGAGTCACTCCACCAGGTCCCTGTTCTCCTGTGCTGGGGCCCCAGAGCTGGATGCAGTGTTCCAGGTGGGATCTCAGAGCAGAGGGGCAGAATCCCCTGCCTTGCCCTGCTGCCCGTGGGGCTTTGGATGCAGCCCAGGACACGTTTGGCTTTCTGGGCTGAAATCACACATTGCTGGGTCATGTCCAGCTGCCCCTCCTTGAAGGTCTCTTGAAGGTCTCTTCCAACCTTGATGATTCTGTGATTGAGTAGTGAGACAAGATGCCTCACCCTCATACAGTCATTTTAAAAAGACATTCAGAAAGTGTCCTGTTAAATTCATTATGTCTGACATAAGAGTTGTGTGGTCATCAAAATGCATGCAATAGACAACAGAAAGGTAAAGAACGCTTGTTACACTTTCGTCTCAGCCTCATTACACAAAGTTTATATACATGAAAAATACTTCTAAAATGCAGCTGCATTTTCCAAAAAAAAAAAAATTACAACATTATGTCTAGTTCCCACTTAATTCTCCTTTATTTGTTTACAAAGGTGTTGGGTTTTTTTTGCCATAACATACAGTAAGAAACTATCCTTGTGGATACAGCTGCCAAGCAACTAGGAGTTGTGTGCAAAAATCAACAGCGCCAAACTCTGGATTTCTGCAGACTTTCATGCAGAAGGTATGAGCTAGTTATATGTTTAGAATTTATAATATACAATATATTATAAAATATATATTTTATATATCATATTTACTATATAATGAGATAAATAAATCCCAAACATTAAGACTATATTTTTATTGCTACCTCAAGTCCAGTAAAAATCCACTTACTTAACTGTATACACTACACATACAAGAAATGTGCCTGTATTGTATTTAAATAGTTTACTCGGTTATGTCTGCAATTCTTATTGATTTTCATCCTGTATCATCCTAATTTTTTACTTGTAATTTCCTTTTGGGAGGTGTTTTGTCACCAATTTAAGGATTTAAAACTTCAGCTACAGGCTCACTTGCTAAAGGGTCTGACCAAATAATAGGTAACACAGAGCAGCTACAGTTCCAGCTGTCACTTGCTTTATTCTGGTCTGTTACTACATTTTTATTTTTGACAATATCTAAATATTCATAGGCTGCTGTGTTTTCAGTTAATATTTAGGACCATAAACTTTTAATTCAGACTTCCCTTCAATAAAGTGAAGAGCATTAGAGGAAAGAGCCAAACAAATCATATAAATCATCATCTGGTCCTAGTACGGGGATAATAAATTCTCTTTGAAATTGTGTAACTCTGAGTGATCACTTACTACTTAAAACTCACTTCTTTTTATCTTAATGCAGATTTGCATTCAAATAGCAGTTCAGGCCATTTAGTAAAGCCATAAAATAAATACGATTTATTTTTCTTGGCATCTAATCATGCTCCAATTGCAGCAAAGAGAGGGAATGGCATGCCAAGCACCAAGGCTCTCCTGTGCTCCCAGGACAGTTCTTGACCAAGTGTGTACCCAGAAGCCAGGTATCTGATGCTTAATATCTAATTAATTAACACAAGTTACATGTCACTGAAAGCAATACAGGCTGGTAATTCATGGATGTTGGATTTACTGCAACAAGCACAAATAAGTATAACAGATTGTTTTTGTGGACTAATGATATCTAGTTTAACTGTATTAGTAAAGACATGTTTTCCCTTACTCACTGGGAATAGTTCATGGGTAGCAATTGCAACTTAAATGTGGCCATTGTTGTCAAATGTTACAGTGTAGGTACAGCCTTTGGTCTTTCTCACTCTAAAACATTCACTTAATGAAGCTGCAGCTTTCCATGCTTCTTTTCACCTCTAAGCTAGCTTGGTTTTGCCTCAAAAGTCTGGACAATGTTCCTGTACTTCTGCACTATGAGGCCAGAACAATATACACCGTTTCAGTCAATACACACACACATATAAACAAACAATGCAATAGGTTTTGGACCTCAGATTTAGCCATGTGAAATATCATTATAATTCAGGCTTAGTACAGCATGTATTTGGCACAGAAGTGTGCAGCATAACCAGCTCCACAAGCAAAGTGCCTTTTGAGCTGTGTGTTTTGGGAAATGAACACAGGAATGTTTTTGTTTTGGTGTTTACTGGTTTCGCAGGGAAACCAGACTTACACACTCATCCTCTGTACAACTGTGTTTCACTTTACTAATTTCAGTCAAATTTGATGGAGAGGAAGAGGCATTAAGAAAAAGATTTTTCATTAAGCTTGTGCAAGAAGTGATGTGATTAAAGGAATACTTAATACTGTAATTTCAGGAAAAACTATATCATGAGCTCAGGTCTTGTTGGACATCAGAAAATCCAGAAAGAGAGAAGCTGTAATCTACCCACCAGAAGTGCTTTAGTCATAGCTCACACTGTATTAGCTCACTACACTGTATTAGCTCACATAGCTCACTACAGTATTAATTCCTCAACCAAGATTCTTCTCACACACGAATACATAGGTATCTAGTAAGGTACAAATTCAGCTCCCACATGATTAGAGCTTTCACAAGTGTTTTTCCCTCACTACCTTTCACTTCTATTCAGTTTAAAGACCAGTCATAAGATCCCAAGTGACTGAAACCCCTAATTCTGCTCTTAATAAGATATACAGGCTGTGAAACTTGGCAGTGCTCTAAGTTCTTCCCTACTTTGAATAGCTGGCAATTAACTGGAGATTTTTACATGTGAAGTGTTCCAGCGTGGGAGTTCCTCAGTGAAGTGTAAAGGAAAGTATGACCATGTGTGGAAATGCAATACCTCACGTTTTATTTTAAATTTATTGCCCACAATAGTGACATAAACACTAAATGAAAGCAAATTGGTGATTGCCTCTTCGAGACTTGAGACCACTGTGGAATTGGAGGAAATGAAAACTCATTGTTGGATCTGGAAAGAAAACACTGCCTTGTGGAAAGGAGAAGGAGGTAAGTTTTATTTGATTGGTTTTCTATTTTTAAAGTTATGTAAGGTTATTTGCTCTTTTATTTAGCCAGAGTTTTATAGTGGCTACAGTCACTTCCAAGTTTTCTTGTGAGGGAAAATGTACCAAAGGTATATGATGTGTGTGGGATCAAAGCTGTATTTTAAGCATTTTGCATACAAGCAGAGGGTTTTGCAGCTTCAGAAACTCTGTCGGACATCATTCACCAAAAAAGATAGAAGCAAGGGACTGTCCAGATGCTATTTAGAGCAGATTATGAAAATAGTAAGTTCGTGAAGATCCATGTTCACATAACGCTACTCATATTTAATGTGTGATTCCTTTGGCTTACTTTATAGACTATTGTAATGTTGGCACACAGCAAGGGAAGGTTTTTTTGATCATTACTGCATTACAGAAATGATGCATTTTATTTCAACCTTCTGCATCTCTGTAAATCTTCAAATAAAACATTAATTCTGCGTACTCTAAAATTACCAATTCCTGGATCAAATTTAGCAATTAATGTCCACCTGAGCTAATGGCAGAACTGGGCACACTTAGCCAGTAAAAGAGAATGTATGTGAAGAGAGTGTGAAAGGGCTTTTGGATTTAGAAGTGATTTTGGGGAAGAGCATTTAAGTAGACTGAAGTACTTCCAATGCAATTCGCAGTCCTAATATTACCTGCACCACATCAAAAACCAGGCTTGCTCAGATTCTGATGTCAGAGCCTTCCTGCCCTTCCAAGTCTGTAGGTATGGAGGCAGCATATGATCTACTAGGCTGTAAATTTATCACTGTTGTCTTCCTAACTGCCCTGATGCCTGTCTATACATTGCTATTCCATGTATAGGTACTAATAGCTCAAAACCAGCCAGAAAGCAATTTAACTTGCCACTGAGAAGGAATTACGTGTTTTCCTCCCTTAAACGTGAAAGAAATCTTTGAACTGAAAGCCAAACACCTCAAACTCTTCCTAAAAATCTCTGACAGCTAAGTGGAGTGTCTGGAGTTTTCTGGAGTACTAAAATTGATGCTAAGCGCTCCTACCCTTGTTATCTATTTTTTAAATTATTTAATTGTATGTTATTAATGGTACTAAAAATGGTTTTCAAAGATACGTAGCTGGGAAGTTACGAACAGCCAACTCCTTTTTAAAACACGCAGAGATGTCACTAAAGAGCCGGAACCCGGGCTTAGGCGGTTAATGACCACTGCATATCCCACTTCAAAGACGCCTTTGACGGAAGGTAAGAGCCCAGGCGAACCATTTCAGCACGGGAGCTCCCGCCCGTGTGTGATCCCCGCAGCGCGGGGCGCGCTCCGCTCCGCCCGCCCCCTCAGGCCCGGGCTGGGCTCGCGGCGCGGCCCCCGCGCGGCCCGACAGTGGAGATGGTAGG